>JALPQI010031356.1:0-62624 GCA_025490895.1 Thaumatotibia leucotreta
TATATTTTGACGTAATATTACGGCACGTATGTCGAAAGCAAAAAGGAACAGCTGTCAGTGTCAGAAAACTCGGTTAGATGAGAATTAGAACCTAGGTACTACAAAAAGGAACGGCTGTCAGAAAAACTTAGGTTAGCACTGCGACCACTTACAACAACGAACGGCTGTGAGAAAACTCGGTTAGGTTAGAATTAGAACTGCAATTCAACCTACTACAAAAACTAACAGTGGTCAGTAAACTCGGTTAGGTTAAAGTTAGACTATAACCTACTACAAAAACTAACGGCTGTCAGAAAACTCGGTTAGGTTAGAATAAGATGTGCAACCTACTACAAAAACTAACGGCTGTCAAAAAACTCGGTTGGGTTTTAATTAGATCTGCAACCTACTACAAAAACGAACGGCTGTCAGAAAACTCAATTAGGTTAGAATTAGATCTGCAACCTACTATAAAAACGAACGGCTGTCAGAAAACTCAATTAGGTTAGAATTAGATCTGCAACCTACTATAAAAACTAACGGCTGTCAGAAAACTCAATTAGGTTAGAATTAGATCTGCAACCTACTATAAAAACGAACGGCTGTCAGAAAACTCAATTAGGTTAGAATTATATCTGCAACCTACTACAAAAACGTCCATTAACAAAACGTAACGGCTTTCAGAACACTCGGTTAGATCTGAACCTACTACAAAAACTAACGGCTGCCAGTCGGTTAGGTCCTGATACCGCCCGAGCCCACTATCAGCATCTACAGAATAAACACACCACTACAGGCAAAAAAAACGCACCTGCGACAGGAACTGGTTGTAAACAACCCCCTCGGTGTAAATGGCGCGGTTGCGCTCGCTCTCCCACAGTTTAATCTGGTCCACCACGGTGGGAGGCAACACCGACTCGGTCCGAATACCGCCCGAGTCCGCTTTTAGCATCTACGGAATAAACAATTATTTATTGCAAGGTTACGTTTACAAAGAAGGGAGGGAGTGAATAAATCAGCGGATACTTTTATCAGGCTTTTTTGTTAGTAGCAATGTAAAGCAAATACAATTATGGCTATAAATTATTATTATAAATGGTAATATACATATATCGAACAATAACTGCTGTTTTCCGTGCCCTATTGCATTAAAAAATGCAATTCATATCAGGTGAGATTAGCAATTTTGTGAATTACCATTTTTATAATCCTGGTCACGGCACCAATAGTAACCTCGTATGTATATAGTTCAGTATAGTATTTGTTTCTACAGTAGTTTGTGATAAGTATTACACATCGGTCCTACATCACACACTAGCCCCACTTGTGGGTGCGCGTGCTGCTCGAGGTATCTGATGATCTGTGCGGCCGTGATGCCGCCCCGGAGCGCCTGACGGACAGAGTCGCGGGTCAGCACGCCCACCACCAAGTTCGGGAGCCTGCACAAATAAGCAAATTATACCTCTCAGGAAATCATTTCTGGAGATGAAATATATAACGTAGGAGACGTTCTATATTTGATTCTTAACAATCTAAAGGTGGGTCCACGAGCCGAACACAATTCGTCTAAAGTGGACCGACTTACGAGCCTCCAACGAGCGCGCTCCGAACGTTTCGCTCGTGCTCGGCTGCGTTCCGCCGGTTGTCGGTTTTTTCACGAACACAAAGGGATTCGCTTCGTTTGTGGAAAGTGCCCGTTGTAGGTTCATTGTACGTCCACGCTTGACACCACGAACAACGAACCGAGAACGGCTCTGCTCGTGTTCGGCTCGTGCACGACTTGCCTAGCGCCGCGGGCGCTCCCGCTGGCGCCCAAGCTGGACCGCATGCACTACAAGGTGGGTGGCGTGTCGCAGTGGCAGTCGCCGGTGTCGGACATGTACGCGGGACGCGCTGGTGGCGGCCATCTTGTCCGCGTCCTCGCTGGCCGCGCCGCGGGCGCTCCCGCTGGCGCCCAAGCTGGACCGCATGCACTACAAGGTGGGTCCGGTTTCTGTTTGCCGAGTGTCGAGTTTTCAGATACCTACACGCCGTTTGAACTCAGAAAACCCTTCGAATCCAAGAAAAAGACGGAAGGCTCGGGCTAAAACGACGACACACACGATATAGCAGGACAGCAGTATTATTTTCGTGTGTCCTTCCTTACTCCAAAACGACCGCAGCGCGAGTTGGTCGCAAAAAGATTAAATATTCAATATAATGTTATAACAACAAGTTGACTCAAAGAGCTGTTTTGAAGATTGACTTTGTTACCATTTATTTAACAACTTAAAAGCACTTATCAAAAATGATATCTTCGATATTCATTTAAAGATTACTTATTGCAGGAATGCGTGATCGAGATGCTGCAAGAGATGTTCGGCTCGGCCGCTGTACCCAAGATGTTCAAGGGCGACAAACTGCACGTGGACGTGGCCGGCGCCCGCGCCTACATCGACCTCGCGCACATGGTGAGTGGGACTGTGAAGAGTGGTCTGACGTAGTAAATGATACAACGAAGTCTGAGGTAAAACTGAATATCTTTAAATAAAAGTCATCCGCAGGACCACGAACCCTGTAAAATGTTCGAAACGTCTGAATGAAGTTAAAATTAGTTAATATACGCGAGTTTATCCGTTTTCATAGTTTTATTTCATGTATAATCCTCGCGGTAACCGAAGAAAATATGTATTATGAATATCTTTATTTGTGAAAAAGGCTATTTATACCCTAAAATTATATTTTAAGTAAAGAGGGGATAACCTTGTTAGGCTGCTGGTCAAGGTAATGTTTGTGGGTGTTTCTAGGAAGTAGCTGGAATTACAGCAATCTGAGTCCCAACGTTTTATGGCTTTAATTTAGTCATGTAAACACATGGAGAATTTAAAATGAGTGTTCTTTTTCAACAGCAAACCCAATTGCAACTCTAATATTGATCAAAAAGTTCGTTCAAGGGATTTGCTTTAATATTTTGACGCAATTCATTCATTACATTTTTTACAATTAGTACTTCATGGTTTGGATGTCTGTGTAATCATTCACCTCAATTTTGGTGAAATTACCTGTACTAATATATATATTACGTTACGACTAGTTGTTATCGAAAATAAGATTTATAATGTGGTGATGAACTGATTAGTCGGATTGTTTTAAAATGCTATTAGTGTGAGATTTATAGTACATTGTGCATCAAGGGAGGTAAGTACGGAATTACTAACGAGAGTGTTAGAAGCCCGACGCCGTTAGGCGGAGTGCTTTTATGACTCGAGTTAGTATTCCGCTTACCGACCGTGATGCATACAATGTTTTTTCATCACACTTGCCGACAAAAAAAAATTAAGACATAATATTATTAAATGACGTACTGACATTTCTATTACTCCCTAGGGAATTTCACTTTTCTATTACTCCCGCTAAGCGCGCAAGCAATGGCGCGCTTAGAAAGGAAGCGTGATGAAAAATGTTTTAATTGTATATTTAAACCAATATGTACTGTTACGATTATCACTAATATTTTAATGGTAAACGGGTTTGCTTGCGATCGCGGGTGTAACGTCAGGGTAAAATGAAATGTAAGCTTATATGATTAAGATTTGTCTGTTGTTCATCGTCATCATATCAGTCGAAAGACGTCCACTGCTGAACATAGGCTTCCCCCAAAGACTGCCATAATGATCGGTCCTGCGTCACCCCTGTTGTTAAAATATGGTAATCGTAGTTAGGTTTATAACGACAATTATAAGCGCTAAATTTCAATAAAAATTAGATTTTGGTGTTATAGTGTTATAAACTAACTGTAAATTATGTAATGAAATTTTTATTTCATTTTATATCAGAAATCATATGTAATTGTCGTCACAAACTTGATTGCAATTAAAGTTTTTGAATCTGTCGCCAATCGGGTGATTTTAAAACTCAAAAACGTGGAGTCAAAGGTGACCAACTATTTTCTTGAAGTCGGTATTTAGATATCATGGTGTAGCGAAGTATTTGGTAAAAGATGTTTTAGTGAAGTAGTCGGTTATGCCTCTGTACTGACTCTTCCACAGTCTGAATGGTTGTGTGTGTGGCGCAGGAGGTGTCGTGCCCGGAGGACGAGACCGTGCAGCGCTGCGTGCGCGCCGCTCTGTCCAACCTGTACGCCGCACTCGCCCCCGTGCGGCCCCCCCCGCCACCCGCGCCCGCGCCACCCGCCGCCCCCAACCCCCGCCGTGTGACCGGCGCCGGCGCCGCGCTCGCCAACCTGTACGCCGCGCTCGCGCCCGTGCGGCCCCCGCCGCCACCCGCCGCCCCCAACCCCGCCGTCTGACCCGCCGGAGGCTACCGGAGCGAGGAATCTATATACAGTCTAATACGGGCGAAGCTCGCGAAGGGTGTCAGTTTACGATATCATAAGTACATTCGAATAACTTTTACTTCAAATTAGAGCAACTAAATTCAACATAACAAATGTTCGTACCTACATTGCTGCACGGATAATCTTAAAAAAATTCTATGGAGTCTAAATTAAGAGTGACTTTTAAAAAACCTTGTAATCCATGATAACACTAATGAATCCCATGCCTGGTTTAATTGATCGCCCGTATTAGATTTACGGGCATTTTCACTTCTAGGGACACCCAATTAGCTTAACTCTCACAAAAAAATTAACTTCGATGTCAGCTTTGTAACGA
Organism: Thaumatotibia leucotreta; assembly: GCA_025490895.1. Taxonomy (NCBI): domain Eukaryota; kingdom Metazoa; phylum Arthropoda; class Insecta; order Lepidoptera; family Tortricidae; genus Thaumatotibia; species Thaumatotibia leucotreta. The sequence continues at coordinate 4,632 of JALPQI010031356.1, forward strand.
CAGTTAAGCATTAAATATTAACAAAAATATTTTTTTATCATTAAATCCAGAAAGAATACGCGTTTATGGGCATTTTCACTTCTAGGGACACCCAATTAGCTTAACTCTCACAAAAAAGTTAACGTCGATGTCAGTTTTTGTAACGACAATTAAGCATGAAATATTACGTAAATCCACTTTATTTATGTTTTTATATTGCATAAATATTTTTGTTAATATTTAATGCTTAACTGTCGTTACAAAGCTGACATCGAAGTTAACTTTTTAGTGAGAGTTAAGCTAATTGGATGTCCCTAGAAGTGAAAATGCCCTTATGCAATATGAAAACATAAATAAAGTGGATTTACGTAATATTTCATGCTTAATTGTCGTTACAAAACTGACATCGACGTTAACTTTTTTGTGAGAGTTAAGCTAATTGGGTGTCCCTAGAGGCGAAAATGCCCATAAAATGGATTTACGTAAATATTTCATGCTTAATTGTCGTTACAAAGCTGACATCGAAGTTAACTTTTTTGTGAGAGTTTAGCTAATTCAATGTCCCTAGAAGTGAAAATGCCTATTTATTTTGGGGGATATAAAGTGTGTAAGGGCATTTTTCACTTCTAGGGACACCCCAATTAGCTTAACTCTCACAAAAAAGTTAAATTCGATGTCAGCTTTGTAACGACAGTTAAGCATTAAATATTAACAAAAATATTTTTTTTATCATTAGATCCAGAAAGAATACGCGTTTATGCAATATAAAAACATAAATAAAGTGGATTTACGTAATATAATATTTCATGCTTAATTGTCGTTACAAAACTGACATCGACGTTAACTTTTTTGTGAGAGTTAAGCTAATTGGGTGTCCCTAGAAGTGAAATGATGTGATGGGTCTAAATTTCTTGACTACTATCACCACCGTATCACCTATCATGTAACCACAAACACCGTGTTCGTCGTACGTTGTTCATCAATATCTAAACGAGGTCCCAAAACTACCAAAGAGAAAAATACCACAATCACCTAACTACCGAGAAATCGATTAAGAGATACTTTTTTTTTGCAAAACTCCCTCAACTGTGTCCGGATAAATATATCCTTCAAATAAAATTATTACTATCCTTTTTCACACGTATAAGAGCAAAGGACTGCTAATATTTATTTGAGAAACATAATATTTTATTCGAAGTTGATAGAACAGGCCCTATATCTAATTTTGTAACAGCTATCCTCAGTTTAAATAGTACATTACATCAGAGGCCGGGAAAATGAGGAATTCCGGCCAAGTTATATACCGGATAGGTAACGAGGCCAGGAATCCGTTTTCACGCCGAGGCATGTATATTGTATAGTGCTTTTCTCAAACATACAAAGAAATACAAAAAAATGACTATGTTGTCAAATTTAAAAAAAAGTTACTTTGCAGGCCTAGACCTGAAAAGTGTTATGAAATTCCATTTCCATCCCAGTGAGTTACTGCGCCCTAAAAGGGATACTTCCGAGTCTATTTTAACCATATATGTATGCATCATGTACTTTCAATCCTATTGACAACATATCAGAATTCAAATTTGAATAAATCTTTGTCAAGGTCACGCATTTAAGGGTTAAGGAACGTAAAGACAATATTAAATTTCATTGCATGTTTGAGTAAAAACACTTGCCATATCAGATATCACTATTTTAAAATATTATTGCGATGTGTAACAACAACAAAATGTAATCAACAAGTCTTAATACCTTTCAATAAAAACAATGAACACATTACTTTCTAATTCAAATTATCTCCACATACACCTACCCTTATACCACTTCGATTGTAAAATAAAAACATACCTCGTTTGAAACGACTTATTAAATAATGAATTGTATTGAGTATACAATTTTTAAAACTTAAGTTGTAATATAATGAACTGAACTGAAGAAAGATTGAATGAATGACTGAGCGAATGTAGTTGATGTATTGAATACGTTTTTGTATTGTTTAAATAAAAGACTTACATAATCTACATGTTTTTTATTTATCACCCTAAATTATAAACCTTAACTACTATTTACAAAAAATAATCAGTTATTTCTTACAAACGCACAGCGTCATAATCTTAATGTAAGAATTTACCCCCTTATTCATAAACGTTTATTAGCAAGCCGCTAAGTAGGTATTGTTCCGTTCGATCTTGCAGACATATTTATAAGACCGAAAGGGACAAACGATACTTAGCGGCTTGCTAAGTTAGGAAACGTTTCTGAATAAAGAGTTACCCCCTTTACCTACTTTCAGCTAGAGTTGTCACCATTGACATTTTGAAAGTCAATCTTATGTCCCCAAACTATCTAACAGCAAATATCAACACCCCGTAGGTAAAGGGTCAATTAACCTTTTGGACGCCAACGACTTATATATTGGCACCGTAGGTTCAACGTAAAAGACCGATATATAAGTCTTGGTCCACATAGCAGTATAAACCTACACGCATGTGCATAAAGTTCACGTTCACATTCAGTTTTGATATTTTACTGACGTAGCGTCTGAGTGACATCTTTTGTATTTAAAGTGGCGTCAAAAAGGTTAATAACTATCATTGTCGATTATACACGACAATAGTTGTAACGAACATTGAGGACAGTCTTCTACTATTGCTTGTGCAACATTAGTAGTAGTTTGATTGAATAGATTTTGTGTAGAATTCCATTAGGGCTTGTGCATAAATCACGCGAGGTCCTATAGGGGGGGAGGGGGTCCAAGAAAACATCACGAAAGATCACGGTAGGGGAGGGGGGGTACAAGGAGACCTCACGTGTATTTTTTTTACGATGAACAAACTAAGAAATATTGTCAATTTCGGGTAGCGAACGTGAAAAGTTGAATGAAAAGAATACACGTGAGACTGCTAGGGGGGGGGGGGGCTAGCCAAGAAACTCACCAAACATCACCATGGGGGAGGGGGGGGTCAAAAAGTAGCCAAAAAAACATCACATGATTTATGCATGAGCCCTTATGAAATGATCGAAACATGGACTTATTGAGAAAATTGCATTGAAATCGGTTTTCTTTATTTCTAATATGGGCTCGTTCAAAAATTAAGTGATAATATTTTGGCGATTTTTGACCCAACCTTGGCGATATGAACGCCCGGTAAACCGACTTAGATCGTGATCATTCGTGATATTTTGCCACCCCAATTCGATCACATGATTTTTGATCGAGCCCTACGTTGGTGCGGTTTATATGGCCGGTATTAGTGTATATCATAGTATTCATAGTTCTCGGAGTGTTCTATTGAATGTTCGTTAGCTCAATTGTAGCTCGATCAATTGCTTGGCCACATTGAGGCCTACCCAAGATGCCATTCTGCAATCGTATACGATAAGCGATAAGTAATAAAAGTATGAGAATGACAGATTCGTACAAAAAGTCACGTGACCCTTTTCCGTACATTATAATGGTAACGTGACTTATCGCTTATCGTATACGATTGCAGAAGCGGCGCACGTCGTCGTGGCCGGTGCGCGTGACCACCACGGTGCGCGTGCGCTCCGAGTGCCACACCACCCCCGCTAGTCACCACCCCCCCCGCTAGTCGCGCTTGGAGTAGCGCTTCCAGAAGCGGCGCACGTCGTCGTGGCCGGTGCGCGTGACCACCACGGTGCGCGTGCGCTCCGAGTGCCACATCAGCACGGACGCCGAACGAGCGTAGTCGCGAAGCGCCAGGAACTCCGCCTGCAGACACACAAACCCCAATCAATCCTATGCCAATGCACTTATATTTTGACGTAATATTACGGCACGTATGTCGAAAGCAAAAAGGAACAGCTGTCAGTGTCAGAAAACTCGGTTAGATGAGAATTAGAACCTAGGTACTACAAAAAGGAACGGCTGTCAGAAAACTTAGGTTAGCACTGCGACCACTTACAACAACGAACGGCTGTGAGAAAACTCGGTTAGGTTAGAATTAGAACTGCAATTCAACCTACTACAAAAACTAACAGTGGTCAGTAAACTCGGTTAGGTTAAAGTTAGACTATAACCTACTACAAAAACTAACGGCTGTCAGAAAACTCGGTTAGGTTAGAATAAGATGTGCAACCTACTACAAAAACTAACGGCTGTCAAAAAACTCGGTTGGGTTTAATTAGATCTGCAACCTACTACAAAAACGAACGGCTGTCAGAAAACTCAATTAGGTTAGAATTAGATCTGCAACCTACTATAAAAACGAACGGCTGTCAGAAAACTCAATTAGGTTAGAATTAGATCTGCAACCTACTATAAAAACTAACGGCTGTCAGAAAACTCAATTAGGTTAGAATTAGATCTGCAACCTACTATAAAAACGAACGGCTGTCAGAAAACTCAATTAGGTTAGAATTATATCTGCAACCTACTACAAAAACGTCCATTAACAAAACGTAACGGCTTTCAGAACACTCGGTTAGATCTGAACCTACTACAAAAACTAACGGCTGCCAGTCGGTTAGGTCCTGATACCGCCCGAGCCCACTATCAGCATCTACAGAATAAACACACCACTACAGGCAAAAAAACGCACCTGCGACAGGAACTGGTTGTAAACAACCCCCTCGGTGTAAATGGCGCGGTTGCGCTCGCTCTCCCACAGTTTAATCTGGTCCACCACGGTGGGAGGCAACACCGACTCGGTCCGAATACCGCCCGAGTCCGCTTTTAGCATCTACGGAATAAACAATTATTTATTGCAAGGTTACGTTTACAAAGAAGGGAGGGAGTGAATAAATCAGCGGATACTTTTATCAGGCTTTTTTGTTAGTAGCAATGTAAAGCAAATACAATTATGGCTATAAATTATTATTATAAATGGTAATATACATATATCGAACAATAACTGCTGTTTTCCGTGCCCTATTGCATTAAAAAATGCAATTCATATCAGGTGAGATTAGCAATTTTGTGAATTACCATTTTTATAATCCTGGTCACGGCACCAATAGTAACCTCGTATGTATATAGTTCAGTATAGTATTTGTTTCTACAGTAGTTTGTGATAAGTATTACACATCGGTCCTACATCACACACTAGCCCCACTTGTGGGTGCGCGTGCTGCTCGAGGTATCTGATGATCTGTGCGGCCGTGATGCCGCCCCGGAGCGCCTGACGGACAGAGTCGCGGGTCAGCACGCCCACCACCAAGTTCGGGAGCCTGCACAAATAAGCAAATTATACCTCTCAGGAAATCATTTCTGGAGATGAAATATATAACGTAGGAGACGTTCTATATTTGATTCTTAACAATCTAAAGGTGGGTCCACGAGCCGAACACAATTCGTCTAAAGTGGACCGACTTACGAGCCTCCAACGAGCGCGCTCCGAACGTTTCGCTCGTGCTCGGCTGCGTTCCGCCGGTTGTCGGTTTTTTCACGAACACAAAGGGATTCGCTTCGTTTGTGGAAAGTGCCCGTTGTAGGTTCATTGTACGTCCACGCTTGACACCACGAACAACGAACCGAGAACGGCTCTGCTCGTGTTCGGCTCGTGCACGACTTGCCTAGCGCCGCGGGCGCTCCCGCTGGCGCCCAAGCTGGACCGCATGCACTACAAGGTGGGTGGCGTGTCGCAGTGGCAGTCGCCGGTGTCGGACATGTACGCGGACGCGCTGGTGGCGGCCATCTTGTCCGCGTCCTCGCTGGCCGCGCCGCGGGCGCTCCCGCTGGCGCCCAAGCTGGACCGCATGCACTACAAGGTGGGTCCGGTTTCTGTTTGCCGAGTGTCGAGTTTTCAGATACCTACACGCCGTTTGAACTCAGAAAACCCTTCGAATCCAAGAAAAAGACGGAAGGCTCGGGCTAAAACGACGACACACACGATATAGCAGGACAGCAGTATTATTTTCGTGTGTCCTTCCTTACTCCAAAACGACCGCAGCGCGAGTTGGTCGCAAAAAGATTAAATATTCAATATAATGTTATAACAACAAGTTGACTCAAAGAGCTGTTTTGAAGATTGACTTTGTTACCATTTATTTAACAACTTAAAAGCACTTATCAAAAATGATATCTTCGATATTCATTTAAAGATTACTTATTGCAGGAATGCGTGATCGAGATGCTGCAAGAGATGTTCGGCTCGGCCGCTGTACCCAAGATGTTCAAGGGCGACAAACTGCACGTGGACGTGGCCGGCGCCCGCGCCTACATCGACCTCGCGCACATGGTGAGTGGGACTGTGAAGAGTGGTCTGACGTAGTAAATGATACAACGAAGTCTGAGGTAAAACTGAATATCTTTAAATAAAAGTCATCCGCAGACCACGAACCCTGTAAAATGTTCGAAACGTCTGAATGAAGTTAAAATTAGTTAATATACGCGAGTTTATCCGTTTTCATAGTTTTATTTCATGTATAATCCTCGCGGTAACCGAAGAAAATATTATGAATATCTTTATTTGTGAAAAAGGCTTTTTATACCCTAAAATTATATTTTAAGTAAAGAGGGGATAACCTTGTTAGGCTGCTGGTCAAGGTAATGTTTGTGGGTGTTTCTAGGAAGTAGCTGGAATTACAGCAATCTGAGTCCAACGTTTTATGGCTTTAATTTAGTCATGTAAACACATGGGGAATTTAAAATGAGTGTTCTTTTTCAACAGCAAACCCAATTGCAACTCTAATATTGATCAAAAAGTTCGTTCAAGGGGTTTGCTTTAATATTTTCACGCAATTCATTCATTACATTTTTTACAATTAGTACTTCATGGTTTGGATGTCTGTGTGTGTAATCATTCACCTCAATTTTGGTGAAATTACCTGTACTAATATATATTACGTTACGACTAGTTGTTATCGAAAATAAGATTTATAATGTGGTGATGAACTGATTAGTCGGATTGTTTTAATATGCAATTGGTGTGAGATTTATAGTATATTGTGCATCAAGCGAGGTAAGTACGGAATTACTAACGAGAGTGTTAGAAACCCGACGCCGTTAGGCGGAGGGCTTTTATGACTCGAGTTAGTATTCCGCTTACCGACCGTGATGCATACAATGTTTTTCATCACACTTGCCGACAAAAAAAATTAAGACATTAGTACATTGTGCATCAAGGGAGGTAAGTACGGAATTACTAACGAGAGTGTTAGAAGCCCGACGCCGTTAGGCGGAGGGCTTTTATGACTCGAGTTAGTATTCCGCTTACCGACCGTGACGCATACAATGTTTTTCATCACACTTGCCGACAAAAAATATAAGTTTTAAGACATAATATTATTTAATGACGTACTGACATTTCTATTACTCCCTAGGGAATTTCACTTTTCTATTACTCCCGCTACGCGCGCATACAATGGCGCGCTTAGATAGCAAGTGTGATGAAAAATATTATTAAATGACGTACTGACATTTTTATTACTCCCTAGGGAATTTCACTTTTCTATTACTCCCGCTAAGCGCGCAAGCAATGGCGCGCTTAGAAAGGAAGCGTGATGAAAAATGTTTTAATTGTATATTTAAACCAATATGTACTGTTACGATTATCACTAATATTTTAATGGTAAACGGGTTTGCTTGCGATCGCGGGTGTAACGTCAGGGTAAAATGAAATGTAAGCTTATATGATTAAGATTTGTCTGTTGTTCATCATCATCATAGCAGTCGAAAGACGTCCATTGCTGAACGTAGGCTTCCCCAAAGACTGCCATAATGATCGGTCCTGCGTCACCTCTGTTGTTAAAATATGGTAATCGTAGTCAGGTTTATAACGACAATTATAAGCGCTAAATTTCAATAAAAATTAGATTTTGGTGTTAGTGTTATAAACTAACTGTAAATGATGTAATGAAATTTTTATTTGATTTTATATCAGAAATCATATGTAATTGTCGTCACAAACTTGATTGCAATTAAAGTTTTTGCATCTGTCGCCAATCGGGTGATTTTAAAACTCAAAAACGCCGAGTCAAAGGTGACCAACTATTTTCTTGAAGTCGGTATTGAGATATTATGGTGTAGCGAAGTATTTGGTAAAAGATGTTTTACAGAAGTCGTCGGTTCTGCCTCTGTACTGATTCTTCCACAGTCTGAATGGTTGTGTGTGTGGTGCAGGAGGTGTCGTGCCCGGAGGACGAGACCGTGCAGCGCTGCGTGCGCGCCGCTCTGTCCAACCTGTACGCCGCACTCGCCCCCGTGCGGCCCCCCCCCGCCACCCGCGCCCGCGCCACCCGCCGCCCCCAACCCCGCCGTGTGACCGGCGCCGGCGCCGCGCTCGCCAACCTGTACGCCGCGCTCGCGCCCGTGCGGCCCCCGCCGCCACCCGCCGCCCCCAACCCCGCCGTCTGACCCGCCGGAGGCTACCGGAGCGAGGAATCTATATACAGTCTAATACGGGCGAAGCTCGCGAAGGGTGTCAGTTTACGATATCATAAGTACATTCGAATAACTTTTACTTCAAATTAGAGCGACAAAATTCAACATAACAAATGTTCGTACCTACATTGCTGCACGGATAATCTTAAAAAAATTCTATGGAGTCTAAATTAAGAGTGACTTTTAAAAAACCTTGTAATCCATGATAACACTAATGAATCCCGTGCCTGGTTTAATTGATCGCCCGTATTAGATTTACACACTTTATATCCCCAAAATAAATGGGCATTTTCACTTCTAGAGACACCCAATTAGCTTAACTCTCACAAAAAAGTTAACTTCGATGTCAGCTTTGTAACGACAGTTGAGCATTAAATATTAACAAAAATATTTTTTTATCATTAGATCCAGAAAGAATACGGGCATTTTCACTTCTAGGGACACCCAATTAGCTTAACTCTCACAAAAAAGTTAACTTCGATGTCAGCTTTGTAACGACAGTTAAGCATTAAATATTAACAAAAATATTTTTTTTATCATTAGATCACGAAAGAAGACGCGTTTATGCAATATAAAAACATAAATAAAGTGGATTTACGTAATATTTCATGCTTAATTGTCGTTACAAAACTGACATCGACGTTAACTTTTTTGTGAGAGTTAAGCTAATTGGGTGTCCCTAGAAGTGAAAATGCCCATAAAATGGATTTACGTAAATATTTCATGCTTAATTGTCGTTACAAAGCTGACATCGAAGTTAACTTTTTTGTGAGAGTTTAGCTAATTCAATGTCCCTAGGGGCATTTTCACTTCTAGGGACACCCAATTAGCTTAACTCTCACAAAAAAGTTAACTTCGATGTCAGCTTTGTAACGACAGTTGAGCATTAAATATTAACAAAAATATTTTTTTATCAAATAATCCAAAAAGAATACGCTTATGCAATAAAAAAACATGAATAAAATGGATTTACGTAAATATTTCATGCTTAATTGTCGTTGCAAAGCTGACATCGAAGTTAACTTTTTTGTGAGAATTAAGCAAGTTATATACGGATAGGTAACGAGGCCAGGAATCCGTTTTCACGCCGAGGCATGTATATTGTATAGTGCTTTTCTCAAACATACAAAGAAATACAAAAAAATTACTATGTTGTCAAATTAAAAAAAAAGTTACTTTGCAGGCCTAGACCTGAAAAGTGTTATGAAATTCCATTTCCATCCCAGTGAGTTACTGCGCCCTAAAAGCGATACTTCCGAGTCTATATTAACCCTTAAATGCATAGTGATGTATATATATGTATGCATCATGTACTTTCAACCCTATTGACAACATATCAGAATTCAAATTTGAATAAATCTTTGTCAAGGTCATGCATTTAAGGGTTAAGGAACGTAAAGACAATATTAAATTTCATTGCTTGTTTGAGTAAAAACACTTGCCATATCAGATATCACTATTTTAAAATATTATTGCGTTGCGATGTGTAACAACAACAAAATGTAATCAACAAGTCTTAATACCTTTCAATAAAAACAATGAACACATTACTTTCTAATTCAAATTATCTCCACATACACCTACCCTTATACCACTTCGATTGTAAAATAAAAACATACATCGTTTGAAACGACTTCAAATATTTAATTAAATAATGAATTGTATTGAGTATACAATTTTTAAAACTTAAGTTGTAATATGATGAACTGAACTGAAGAAAGATTGAATGAATGACTGAGCGAATGTAGTTGATGTATTGAATACGTTTTTGTATTGTTTAAATAAAAGACTTACATAATTTACATGTTTTTTATTTATCACCCTAAATTATAAACCTTAATTACTATTTACAAAATTAATCAGTTATTTCTTACAAACGCACAGCGTCATAATCTTAATGTAAGAATTTATCCCCTTATTCATAAACGTTTATTAGCAAGCCGCTAAGTATTGTTCCGTTCGATCTTGCAGACATATTTATAAGGTCGAAAGGGACAAACTAAGTATTTAGCGGCTTGCTAAGTTAGGAGACGTTAATGGGCATTTTCACTTCTAGGGACACCCAAGCTTAACTCTCACAAATCACAATAAAGTTAACGTCGATGTCAGTTTTGTAACGACAATTAAGCAAGAAATATTTACATAAATCCACTTTATTTATGTTTTTATTTTGCATAAACGCGTATTCTTTCTGGATTAAATGATAAAAAAATGTTTTTGCTAATATTTAATGCTTAATTGTCGTTACAAAGCTGACATCGAAGTTAACTTTTTTGTGAGAGTTAAGCTAATTGGGTGTCCCTAGAAGTGAAAATGCCCTTCTGAATAAGGATTTTTTTACCAACTTTCAGCTACAGTTGTCACCATTGACATTTTTAAAGTCAACCTTATGTCCCCAAGCTGTCTAACAGCAAATATCAACACCCTGTAGGTAAAGGGCCAATTAATTAACTGTCGATTATACACGACAATATAAAGTTGTATACTCCATTTCAAATATCATGGCCCGATACCACATACAACTTTAAAGTGGCTTCGGGCCATGGTATTTGAAATGGAGTATAACGAATATTGAGGACAGTCTTCTGCTATTCCTTGCAACATTAGTAGTAGTTTGATTGAATAGAAGGCTTTGTGTAGCAATTCCATTATGAAATGATCCAACAATGGACTTATTGAGAAAATTGCATTAAAATGCATAACCGGTTTTCCTTATTTCTGATATGGGCTCGTTCAAAAATTAAGTGATAATATTTTGGCGATTTTTGACCCAACCGTGGTAATATGAATGCCCGGTAAACCGACCTAGATCGTGATCATTCGTGATATTTTGCCGTCCCAATTCGATCACATGATTTTTGATCGAGCCCTACGTTGGCGCGGTTTATATTTCTGGTATGAGTGTATATTATAGTTCTCGGAGTATTCTGTTGAATGTTCGGTAGTTCGATTGTTGCTGCATCAATTGTTTGGCCACCTTGAGGCCTATCCAAGATGGCATTCTGCAATCGTATACGATAAGTAATAAATGTATGAGAATGACATGTAGTGGGCATAAATATTACATGTACGTGTAAGCGATTTCAGTATTAATAAACTATTCGAACTATTAACACGTCTTCACTATTACTCGAACCTGACTCCGATCCCTACATGGCGACCCTGCCAGATTCGTACGAAAAGTCACGTGACCGTTTCCGTACATTATAATGGTAACGTGACTTATTGCTAATCGTATACGATTGCAGAATGGAATCTTGGCTAGGTCTGTATGCAAAATGGCGATAGCGTTCCGAGTGAACCCGCTAGTCGCGCTTGGAGTAGCGCTTCCAGAAGCGGCGCACGTCGTCGTGGCCGGTGCGCGTGACCACCACGGTGCGCGTGCGCTCCGAGTGCCACATCAGCACGGACGCCGAACGAGCGTAGTCGCGAAGCGCCAGGAACTCCGCCTGCAGACACACAAACCCCAATCAATCCTATGCCAATGCACTTATATTTTGACGTAATATTACGGCACGTATGTCGAAAGCAAAAAGGAACAGCTGTCAGTGTCAGAAAACTCGGTTAGATGAGAATTAGAACCTACTACAAAAAGGAACGGCTGTCAGAAAACTTAGGTTAGCACTGCGACCACTTACAACAACGAACGGCTGTGAGAAAACTCGGTTAGGTTAGAATTAGAACTGCAATTCAACCTACTACAAAAACTAACAGTGGTCAGTAAACTCGGTTAGGTTAAAGTTAGACTATAACCTACTACAAAAACTAACGGCTGTCAGAAAACTCGGTTAGGTTAGAATTAGATCTGCAACATACTATAAAAACTAAGGGCTGTCAGAAAACTCGGTTAGGTTGCAATTAGATCTGAAACCTACTACAAAAACTAACGGCTGTCAGAAAACTCGGTTAGGTTGCAATTAGATCTGCAACCTACTACATAAACTAACGGCTGTCATAAAACTCGGTTAGGTCCTGATACCGCCCGAGCCCACTATCAGCATTGTTGAGTAGCGTCGCATTCAACATTGCCTGTCGATAACTCCAGTTGGTAGAGCTCAGATGACACGAGGGGCCGATCTACTGATGAAGCTGGAACGGTCGTAGTGTTTTCTAGTAAGAGGCAGGATCCATTTTTTCTTCCTTGAGTGGAGGTCGGCTTCACACTGCCGCCATACAAAGTGTGTCGCATATTTATACATGACTGGCCATGAATTTTAGCCAATCGAAAAAAACGTATCGACCAATCAGGAGGCGACAATTTTCTATCTCAAAAAATCTCGCTCCGTTCTGCTCATCAATTTCATTGGACTTAGAATGCCGTTTCGTGATTGGTCGGTTCACATCGTTCACTTAACTCTAGCCTATTTTAACTATGATCTAGTTACATTTATTTAGTTTTTAATTAAGTCATGCCGTAATGTTTACAAACAAACTTGCACGTGTTGATCCACCGATCACAACAAGAAAACACGTGTTAGTATTTACATTTCGGACACAATAAGCGTTCGAAGATCCATTGTTCTTTATTACCTGCGTTTTTATGGGTTTAAACCTTTATTGTAAACATTATACTAGGTCAATGGCTCAAGGGTTCATTACATCATTTAGGTAGGTGTCTGACCTACATTTAACAAATTACAAATCTATAGTTCTTACATTAATTAGGTTCTGGCGAGGTATCAAGTGGTTCATTCATAGTGAAAAATGTTACGTTCAAATTCTTAGACGATGAGTTCAGACAATTATTTTTAACCAATAAGCGACGAGTGCATATTTCTCGCCTCCGTTCATACATTTATACATTTTTATGTTATGAAATCACTTATATGCTAATGATTACTTATACCTAACTTAATTACATGAGGATTATTTATTTACAGAATTTGCCTTATTCTAAGTGTTCTGCGTTCGTGTCGTCGTGTCGCTAACAAGCATCTACAGAATAAACACAATTCCCGGGAACGGGAACTGCTGGAAAAGGAACGTACCTGCGACAGGAACTGGTTGTAAACAACCCCCTCGGTGTAAATGGCGCGGTTGCGCTCGCTCTCCCACAGTTTAATCTGGTCCACCACGGTGGGGGGCAACACCGACTCGGTCCGAATACCGCCCGAGTCCGCTTTTAGCATCTACGGAATAAACAAAATGCACTTCAAATTCTGACCTTCTTCCTAAGTATGGTTTGTCCCTTTCAGTCGTGTCAATATTTATATGAGACGGAAAGAGACAAACGATACGTATTTACAGTGATCGGAATAATGAGTCAAACGTTGAAAATGACATATGGGAACACTTATGTATGGGTATGTGCTCTTTCATGTCCACTTGACAAGTATCGTTAAAGTTTTGCACCCAAACTTCCGATCACTACTTATTTATTGCTAGGTTGGGAGACGTTTATAAAAAGGGGGGGGGGGGGGGTGAATAAATCAGCGGAAGAAGTACGTATTATATGTGTATTTTTTATTTCTAATCCTGGTCACGGCACCAAGATTGTGAAAAGTCTTACACATCGGTCCTACTCCTACATCAACCCCCTCCGGTGACACCATACGCACAGTTACTTTGGTATGCTTTATGTAACTCATACAAACACGACGGTTCACGACGATAGGTACGAGCGACGACTGCGAGTTCGCAATCGTCGTTACAAAAAGTCTCGGGGTATGACAGCAATGCCAAGAAATCAAACCTGTGGGTGCGCGTGCTGCTCGAGGTATCTGATGATCTGTGCTGCCGTGATGCCGCCCCGGAGAGCCTGACGGACAGAGTCGCGGGTCAACACGCCCACTACCAAGTTCGGGAACCTGCACAAATAAGCAAATTATACCTTTCAGGAAATCATTTCTGGAGATCAAATATATAACGTCTCCTTTCTTAACAATCTAAAGGTGGGTCCACGAGCCGAACAAAATTCGTCTAAAGTGGACTGACTTACGAGCCTCCAACGAGCGCGCTCCGAACGTTTCGCTCGTGCTCGGCTGCGTTCCGCCGGTTGTCGGTTTTTTCACGAACACAAAGGGATTCGCTTCGTTTGTGGAAAGTGCCCGTTGTAGCTTCATTGTACGTCCACGCTTGACACCACGAACGACGAACCGAGAATGGCTCTACTCGTGTTCAGCTCGTGCAAGGCTTGCTTAGCGTGGACCCTAAAGATCAAGCTAACAATCAAGATCTTTACGGGCTTACACTGGTTCCCTGGCGCAGAGGGCGGTGCCTACTATAGGATGCAACATGCGTCAGTACATTTGCTGCGTCCTATTTGAGGCAGTGTGGACTCTGCTTCGGAAATTGCTGCCAGGAGTAAACACGCCAAATACTGTGCCTTGGGGATCACTTGTGACTTTGTGCCTATTGCCATCGAAACGGCTGGGCCTTGGTATCACAAGGCCGGTGAATATTTTGGTGAGCTGGGTAGGCCGTTTAGGGAGAGGGGTGGTGAATTGGCGACCACATTCTGGCTCATTGGTTGGTCCAACAAGTCTCCGTCGCTGTATAACGTGGTAACGCAGCGAGTGTGACGGGGATTTTTAGGATGGTTTTAGTTTGTTATTTTAAGTTACTATTTATTTTATTGTATTTTTGGATTGGATTTAGTTTTATAATAATTGTGATTATTAAATCAACTATTTTTTATACACAACTCTAAAATAATCAAGATTTAGATCAAGGTCTATCTAATAAAAAACAATTTTGGGACATTCTTTTTATTAGATTCGAATCAGCTCGTGATTCTGATTTGAATGAGCCCAAGCAAGGGTGTCTGGAATAATTAAGGTTTCGGGGGTTTTTTTGACTAACACTTGCAAATGAAAAAAAAAACCAGATCCGCGAAGAGTCCGAGTAAGGCCGCTTGGAGGCCTGCGTGTTCGCGTAGCGGCGGTAGTTGGTCTCGACCAGGCTGTAGCCGGGGCCGTTGTCACATAATACCTGTAGACCAGCTCCGCGAAGAGGCCGAACAAGGCCGCTTGAAAGCCTGCGTGTACAGTAGACGCGGTAGTTGGTCTCGACCAGCCTGTAGCCGGGGCCGTTGTCACACTACCTGTAGACCAGCTCCGCGAAGAGGCCGAGCGAGGCCTGGAGGCCTGCGTGTACAGTAGACGCAGTAGTTGGTCTCGACCAGGCTGTAGCGGGGGCCGTTGTCACATTACCTGTAGACCAGCTCCGCGAAGAGGCCGAGCGAGGCCTAGAGGCCTGCGTGTACAGTAGACGCGGTAGTTGGTCTCGACCAGGCTGTAGCGGGGGCCGTTGTCACACTACCTGTAGACCAGCTCCGCGAAGAGGCCGAGCGAGGCCTAGAGGCCTGCGTGTACAGTAGACGCGGTAGTTGGTCTCGACCAGGCTGTAGCGGGGGCCGTTGTCACACTACCTGTAGACCAGCTCCGCGAAGAGGCCGAGCAAGGCCGCTTGGAGGCCGGTCTGCGTGTACGCGTAGACGCGGTAGTTGGTCTCGACGAGGATGTAGCCGGGGCCGGCAGGGGTGTCGTCGTCTCGCACTTGACCGATGTTGAGCGCGAGACGGGTTGGGTAGAATCGACCCGCTTTGCGCTGGAAGGACAACCTTTTTAACCCTTTTATAATAAGCTGGGCACCAGATATTTATGATTTCTCAGTTGCTTACAACAATGAGACACATGCTCAGATTAATACGACAGGTCATCATCATCATCATCAGACTATGATAGTCCACTGCTGGAAGTAGGCCTCTCCTATTAACCATGCGTATAAACGCATTAGGAGGTAAATGCTCATAATCGCCGCGCTGGGCAAGCGGATTGGCGATCGCAGTAATGTGTTCACTTTATCAAACAGTGGTCAGTGACACTTCAATCCCTTAGTCGACTCTTACGACACCCGCAGGAGGAGTTGGGTGGTGACAAATGTATTCTTACTGCCGTCACCACACGGCTGACAGGGTATGACAGGTAATATGTATGTATTTTTGTAACCTTGGCTTTGCTCAAAATATTTATGAACTCGACTGTACAAGTTTTGAAACAAAGTATATCCAAGAAAGAGTTAGTTACTTACAAGTGCAAATTCTGTTTAAAATAGGAATCAATGTGTTTACAAAACCCTAACAACCAGACATCGGATTCCGTGGGGCAAATCGTCTTGACAGCTAGGAACTTCCTATATCGATAAATTAATTTATCGATATTAGTTTAAAATACTAGTGATCGCACATAGGTTTGCTTATAAAGTATTTTATCTATTAAAAGAGTGTAATTCAATAAAATAACAATTAAAATTTTTCATTCTTATTGGAAACGTATTTAAAATTTTATTCGTCACAATTACTTTCTTCATAACTGTCCCATCTTTTACTGTTGAAGCTTAGACCCGCGTTAAATTACTTCAGGTTGCTTTTTAAGCAAGTCTTCCAATTTTTGAATGCGCATTATTTATTTTCACTCATAAATATAAAATGATTAAAGATGATAAGTGTGACTTTCATACTTGTCTTCAGGCCAATACATAGTTACCAAAAATACAATGATAGGGGCAGTTACTAGTATGTAGCACTAGTATTGATAAATGAGTTTATCGATATAGGAAGTCCCTAGCTGTCAAGAAAATTCGCCCCACGGAATCCGATGTCTGCAACAACTTTATGAATAGTATAAAGGATGATATAGACGAGTTACCTTCCTCTGGTAGACGAGGCCGAACTCCCTGAGATGCTGCAGGAACACTAGCATGTTGTTGCTCATGCCCTCCGTGCTGTAGTCCTGCCAACACACACCGGTTCTTAAAACACGTTTCAACACTTCTGTCCAAACTACTTCTAAAATACATTACTATAGAGGACGGGAAACGAAGGGTTACAGGCCAAGTAGATATATCTGGCCGAAGGAACTGAGGCCAAATAGGGATACGCGGCCTGTAACCCTGTTTCACGCCGAGATTTGTATAGTGCTTTTCTTAAACTTGCCATGAAATAAAACGAACTGATTTCGCCGAACCATACTATTTCATTTGTAAATATACCAATAGTACAGTATCGTAAAACATAAAAAAAAACATTCGCGCCTAACTTTTTTTAAAACTGTTTGAGGTATTCTTTTACCTGGTGGTATAGACATTAGTTCTAAGGTTATTTTTTTTTCTGTTGCTGAATGTCAAGACCTAGTGTCACAATTTGACGTTTCAAAACAAAAGACGACTGTCTTTTGTTTGCAGTCCTAGGTGTGAAATCAATACATGAAATCTCTTTACATATCATCTTAGCACATGACACCGGATACATAGTATTTCCGGGTTTAATTTAAAGTAAGTAACATCAACATTCCGAAGCAAGTTTGAGAAAAATACATTATAGACTGATCCAGAGATGGCAGGTATTTAACCCTTAAATGCATGCCCTTGAAATTTTTTTTTCAAATTTGAATTTAGACATGCTGTAAATAGCGTCAATAAGACATGATACATATACGAGGTGGGAATTGTTTTTCGGTCAGTGAGGGCAGCTAACAGAACCAAAGTAGCTACGCGAAAATGTTGTTAGAAGACCCTCCCTCGATTTTAAATTAACAAGATTGGCGTTTCGAATAAAGTTTGTAACAAATGACCATTTTATCGTACCCTGTATGGTTTTTTCAAAATCTGTATGTAAATGCCAATCCTCATTAATTTAAAATGGAGAGGAGGTCTTCTAAGATCATTTTCGCGTAGCTACACTAGCTACTCTGGATCTGGTAGCTGCCCTCAGGCCCTCACTGACCAAAACAGAATTTCCATCCGGTATACATCACTGTGCAATTAAGGGTTAAGAGGTAATGGGAGCTGGAAGAATTTAGAAAAAACATAGATCAATAATATAATTTATATAAAAATATATTTGAGAATAATTATATGTCGGTATGTTTTTTTTTTCACTGCTGGACGTAGGCGTAGGCCTCTCTACCTATGAGTATGGACATATTAGCCTACTAAGCACCTTGGCAGGTTGACGGTTGCATTCGTGGTGCCACTATGATGATGCTGCTGCTTATCATCAATCTTCTATGAACGAATGAATATTCAGTGACGCTTTAATCCCTTAGTCAACTCTTAGACACCTACCGGTATTTGGGGTAGTGACAAAATATCATATTTCCTTACTACCGTCACCAGTCACCACGCGATGGATTGATTGAAAGTGGGGAAGTTTAGGTTGGTTATATATAAGATGTTGCAGCGACATGCGCGGTGTTATGTCATAGCGCTATGTTCTGCCCAATGCTGGTACCTTCCTCAGGGTGACCAGCTGAGCTGGTAGAGGAAGGCGAGGCAGTCTGCAGCAGACAGCGCTTCTCCGCGGTGTGGAGTAGTGCTGCAGGAACAGCCACACCAGCTGTCTCCTGGTGACATACCTTCCCCAGGGTGCTGAAGCTGAGCTGGTAGAGGAAGGCGAGGCAGTCTGCAGCAGACAGCGCTTCTCCGCGGTGTGGAGTAGTGCTGCAGGAACAGCCACACCAGCTGTCTCCTGGTGACATACCTTCCCCAGGGTGACCAGCTGAGCTGGTAGAGGAAGGCGAGGCAGTCTGCAGCAGACAGCGCTTCTCCGCGGTGTGGAGTAGTGCTGCAGGAACAGCCACACCAGCTGTCTCCTGGTGACATACCTTCCCCAGGGTGACCAGCTGAGCTGGTAGAGGAAGGCGAGGCAGTCTGCAGCAGACAGCGCTTCTCCGCGGTGTGGAGTAGTGCTGCAGGAACAGCCACACCAGCTGTCTCCTGGTGACATACCTTCCCCAGGGTGCTGAAGCTGAGCTGGTAGAGGAAGGCGAGGCAGTCTGCAGCAGACAGCGCTTCTCCGCGGTGTGGAGTAGTGCTGCAGGAACAGCCACACCAGCTGTCTCCTGGTGACATACCTTCCCCAGGGTGACCAGCTGAGCTGGTAGAGGAAGGCGAGGCAGTCTGCAGCAGACAGCGCTTCTCCGCGGTGTGGAGTAGTGCTGCAGGAACAGCCACACCAGCTGTCTCCTGGTGACATACCTTCCCCAGGGTGACCAGCTGAGCTGGTAGAGGAAGGCGAGGCAGTCTGCAGCAGACAGCGCTTCTCCGCGGTGTGGAGTAGTGCTGCAGGAACAGCCACACCAGCTGTCTCCTGGTGACATACCTTCCCCAGGGTGACCAGCTGAGCTGGTAGAGGAAGGCGAGGCAGTCTGCAGCAGACAGCGCTTCTCCGCGGTGTGGAGTAGTGCTGCAGGAACAGCCACACCAGCTGTCTCCTGGTGACATACCTTCCCCAGGGTGACCAGCTGAGCTGGTAGAGGAAGGCGAGGCAGTCTGCAGCAGACAGCGCTTCTCCGCGGTGTGGAGTAGTGCTGCAGGAACAGCCACACCAGCTGTCTCCTGGTGACATACCTTCCCCAGGGTGCTGAAGCTGAGCTGGTAGAGGAAGGCGAGGCAGTCTGCAGCAGACAGCGCTTCTCCGCGGTGTGGAGTAGTGCTGCAGGAACAGCCACACCAGCTGTCTCCTGGTGACATACCTTCCCCAGGGTGACCAGCTGAGCTGGTAGAGGAAGGCGAGGCAGTCTGCAGCAGACAGCGCTTCTCCGCGGTGTGGAGTAGTGCTGCAGGAACAGCCACACCAGCTGTCTCCTGGTGACATACCTTCCCCAGGGTGACCAGCTGAGCTGGTAGAGGAAGGCGAGGCAGTCTGCAGCAGACAGCGCTTCTCCGCGGTGTGGAGTAGTGCTGCAGGAACAGCCACACCAGCTGTCTCCTGGTGACATACCTTCCCCAGGGTGACCAGCTGAGCTGGTAGAGGAAGGCGAGGCAGTCTGCAGCAGACAGCGCTTCTCCGCGGTGTGGAGTAGTGCTGCAGGAACAGCCACACCAGCTGTCTCCTGGTGACATACCTTCCCCAGGGTGACCAGCTGAGCTGGTAGAGGAAGGCGAGGCAGTCTGCAGCAGACAGCGCTTCTCCGCGGTGTGGAGTAGTGCTGCAGGAACAGCCACACCAGCTGTCTCCTGGTGACATACCTTCCCCAGGGTGACCAGCTGAGCTGGTAGAGGAAGGCGAGGCAGTCTGCAGCAGACAGCGCTTCTCCGCGGTGTGGAGTAGTGCTGCAGGAACAGCCACACCAGCTGTCTCCTGGTGACATACCTTCCCCAGGGTGCTGAAGCTGAGCTGGTAGAGGAAGGCGAGGCAGTCTGCAGCAGACAGGCTGCGCTTCTCCGCGGTGTGGAGGTAGTGCTGCAGGAACAGCCACACCAGCTGTCTCCTGGTGACATACCTTCCCCAGGGTGACCAGCTGAGCTGGTAGAGGAAGGCGAGGCAGTCTGCAGCAGACAGCGCTTCTCCGCGGTGTGGAGTAGTGCTGCAGGAACAGCCACACCAGCTGTCTCCTGGTGACATACCTTCCCCAGGGTGACCAGCTGAGCTGGTAGAGGAAGGCGAGGCAGTCTGCAGCAGACAGCGCTTCTCCGCGGTGTGGAGTAGTGCTGCAGGAACAGCCACACCAGCTGTCTCCTGGTGACATACCTTCCCCAGGGTGACCAGCTGAGCTGGTAGAGGAAGGCGAGGCAGTCTGCAGCAGACAGGCTGCGCTTCTCCGCGGTGTGGAGTAGTGCTGCAGGAACAGCCACACCAGCTGTCTCCTGGTGACATACCTTCCCCAGGGTGACCAGCTGAGCTGGTAGAGGAAGGCGAGGCAGTCTGCAGCAGACAGGCTGCGCTTCTCCGCGGTGTGGAGTAGTGCTGCAGGAACAGCCACACCAGCTGTCTCCTGGTGACATACCTTCCCCAGGGTGACCAGCTGAGCTGGTAGAGGAAGGCGAGGCAGTCTGCAGCAGACAGCGCTTCTCCGCGGTGTGGAGTAGTGCTGCAGGAACAGCCACACCAGCTGTCTCCTGGTGACATACCTTCCCCAGGGTGACCAGCTGAGCTGGTAGAGGAAGGCGAGGCAGTCTGCAGCAGACAGCGCTTCTCCGCGGTGTGGAGTAGTGCTGCAGGAACAGCCACACCAGCTGTCTCCTGGTGACATACCTTCCCCAGGGTGACCAGCTGAGCTGGTAGAGGAAGGCGAGGCAGTCTGCAGCAGACAGCGCTTCTCCGCGGTGTGGAGTAGTGCTGCAGGAACAGCCACACCAGCTGTCTCCTGGTGACATACCTTCCCCAGGGTGACCAGCTGAGCTGGTAGAGGAAGGCGAGGCAGTCTGCAGCAGACAGGCTGCGCTTCTCCGCGGTGTGGAGTAGTGCTGCAGGAACAGCCACACCAGCTGTCTCCTGGTGACATACCTTCCCCAGGGTGACCAGCTGAGCTGGTAGAGGAAGGCGAGGCAGTCTGCAGCAGACAGCGCTTCTCCGCGGTGTGGAGTAGTGCTGCAGGAACAGCCACACCAGCTGTCTCCTGGTGACATACCTTCCCCAGGGTGCTGAAGCTGAGCTGGTAGAGGAAGGCGAGGCAGTCTGCAGCAGACAGGCTGCGTTTCTCCGCTGTGTGGAGGTAATGCTGAAGGAACAGCCACACTTGCTTGGCGGTGCTGAGGAGGAGGAACTGGAATCCGGCGCGGGTTATAACGGCTGATCCGTCTTCGGCGTCTCTGGTGACAGAAGACAGTCGAATACGCTATTAGAAAACACCGAAGTTCGAAATTTTCGAGAATTTGTCTCTGTCACTTTATGTGGAAGTAAAAGGGTCGAAAAGACACGTCTATGTTCTGAAATGATATTTTTCCCAGCATGGTGTTCCACTAGCGACGTCTATTTCAGACGGTTCCATCATCAGTCTATCTCAGTCCAGCAGTGGCTATTAACTATGCGAATAGACGCATTAGGAGATAAATGCCCATAATCGCCACGCTGGGCAAGCGGGTTGGCGATTGCACTGATGTGTCCACTATGATGACGCTGCTGCCCATCATCAAACTTCTATTAAAATGGTCAATGACACTTCAATCCCTTAGTCGACTCTTACGACATTCGCGGGAAGAGTTGGGGTGGTGTCGAATGTATTCTTACTGCCGTCACCACACGGCGGTTTATATGTAAAGCAGCGTCTGAGGAACATCGCGTTTCGTGACTGAATAAACTGCTGCAAGAACGATATACTCTAGCACAGGACTGACAAAAAATCACAGAGTTGCAGGTCAGGACTATGATAATTTATTTATTTTTTTATTTTATTTATTTGGACCTTCAACAACGAGTATACTTGTACATCATTAAATTTGACATGAATAACTTAACACTAAGTATCTCATCACTTACAGAAGGACACCGCATGCACAAAATAATAGTTATACTTAAATTACTATCGATAATATAATATGTAAATACATTATGGTGAAAGCTCACCGTCACAATGCTTGCTTACAATTAGTTACCTATTATAATAATGTAATGTAGGTACCTATTTCAGCTCTTTACCTTGTTCCATTTCTTTCGCAAAAGCGCAGCTTTGATATGGGGGAAGGTTGAAGAGTTGAGATCAATACAATCTTGATTTAAACCTGAGATTCAAGCCAACTGACCTGGTCATCAAGCCAGCGTGGAGCAGGATCCTCACAGCATCAGCGGAGATGCCCTCGGTCTGTGCCGAGCCCACCATGTAGTGGAACTGACCTGGTCATCAAGCCAGCGTGGAGCAGGATCCTCACAGCATCAGCGGAGATGCCCTCGGTCTGTGCCGAGCCCACCATGTAGTGGAACTGACCTGGTCATCAAGCCAGCGTGGAGCAGGATCCTCACAGCATCAGCGGAGATGCCCTCGGTCTGTGCCGAGCCCACCATGTAGTGGAACTGACCTGGTCATCAAGCCAGCGTGGAGCAGGATCCTCACAGCATCAGCGGAGATGCCCTCGGTCTGTGCCGAGCCCACCATGTAGTGGAACTGACCTGGTCATCAAGCCAGCGTGGAGCAGGATCCTCACAGCATCAGCGGAGATGCCCTCGGTCTGGGCCGAGCCCACCATGTAGTGGAACTGACCTGGTCATCAAGCCAGCGTGGAGCAGGATCCTCACAGCATCAGCGGAGATGCCCTCGGTCTGGGCCGAGCCCACCATGTAGTGGAACTGACCTGGTCATCAAGCCAGCGTGGAGCAGGATCCTCACAGCATCAGCGGAGATGCCCTCGGTCTGTGCCGAGCCCACCATGTAGTGGAACTGACCTGGTCATCAAGCCAGCGTGGA
This sequence comes from Thaumatotibia leucotreta, assembly GCA_025490895.1. NCBI lineage: Eukaryota > Metazoa > Arthropoda > Insecta > Lepidoptera > Tortricidae > Thaumatotibia > Thaumatotibia leucotreta. The sequence goes on from JALPQI010031356.1 coordinate 28,074, forward strand.
GCAGGATCCTCACAGCATCAGCGGAGATGCCCTCGGTCTGTGCCGAGCCCACCATGTAGTGGAACTGACCTGGTCATCAAGCCAGCGTGGAGCAGGATCCTCACAGCATCAGCGGAGATGCCCTCGGTCTGTGCCGCGCCCACCATGTAGTGGAACTGACCTGGTCATCAAGCCCGCGTGGAGCAGGATCCTCACAGCATCAGCGGAGATGCCCTCGGTCTGTGCCGAGCCCACCATGTAGTGGAACTGACCTGGTCATCAAGCCAGCGTGGAGCAGGATCCTCACAGCATCAGCGGAGATGCCCTCGGTCTGTGCCGAGCCCACCATGTAGTGGAACTGACCTGGTCATCAAGCCAGCGTGGAGCAGGATCCTCACAGCATCAGCGGAGATGCCCTCGGTCTGTGCCGAGCCCACCATGTAGTGGAACTGACCTGGTCATCAAGCCAGCGTGGAGCAGGATCCTCACAGCATCAGCGGAGATGCCCTCGGTCTGTGCCGAGCCCACCATGTAGTGGAACTGACCTGGTCATCAAGCCAGCGTGGAGCAGGATCCTCACAGCATCAGCGGAGATGCCCTCGGTCTGTGCCGAGCCCACCATGTAGTGGAACTGACCTGGTCATCAATCCAGCGTGGAGCAGGATCCTCACAGCATCAGCGGAGATGCCCTCGGTCTGTGCCGAGCCCACCATGTAGTGGAACTGACCTGGTCATCAATCCAGCGTGGAGCAGGATCCTCACAGCATCAGCGGAGATGCCCTCGGTCTGTGCCGAGCCCACCATGTAGTGGAACTGACCTGGTCATCAAGCCAGCGTGGCGCAGGAGCATCACAGCATCAGCGGAGCTGCCCTCGGTCTGTGCCGAGCCCACCATGTAGTGGAACTGACCTGGTCATCAGTCCAGCGTGGAGCAGGATCCTCACAGCATCAGCGGAGATGCCCTCGGTCTGTGCCGAGCCCACCATGTAGTGCAGCACACACTCCCAGCGCTCGGAGGCGTATGCGTCCAGGAAGGCCACGTCGCGAGCCTTCCCGTCGGGCTCCAGCGACATTGACATGCTCCATGGGCGCCCTCTGGTGATGAAAACATGCAACTTCACAGAGTGTGCACTTTGAGCTGAATTTAACGTGGGATCACTTTCTATCCATCCCGCTTCGCGTTTTGGTGCGAATAGAAAGTAAGTCCGCGTTAAATTAACGGCTGCAACTCTGGTAGGCAAATAGTAGTTCATTTTTTAGCATTAGAAAGAAGTTTAACGATTTTTTACATAATATTTTACATATACGGGAGATTATTAGTTAGTCTTTATTTCATGAATTTTGACATCTTATCAAAAATATATTTCTTTTATTTATATGCTTTTACTTTAATTTAAGTAACATTTAAGAAATAGGTTTTTAAGCCTTTCAATATGGGTGTTAAACACAAATTAGAGAAGTTAGAAAAATGTCTAAAATCAAAAAATCAAAAAAAAAAAATTAGTACCCCATACAGAAAGGGTTAATAATCAATACATACTCGTAGTATAAAATAAAGTCACTTTTTCTGTCCCTATGTCACTTTGTACGCTTAAATCTTTAAAACTACGCAACGGATTTTGATGAGATTTAATAGGTAGAGTAATTCCAGAGGAAGGTTTTTATGTAGGTAATTAGGTATAGTACTCTGCGCAGCCGGGGCGGGTCGCTAGTCTAAATTAAAAGACTCGTAAAAATTGTTTGCCTTATTTCTATTGCAAAAAACCAGAAAAAATACATTTTTATTATTAAAAAAAAAAGATAGTAGAGACATATCTAATAAGTTCTTACCCGCCCAGGAGAGCCACTTTAAGGTTCTTCTTGAAGGATTGCGCCAGCATCCAGCCGGGCAGGCCTCCAGGGATAGGCGCGTCTTGCCACACCGACAACTGGGACAGCGCTTCTGCGGCCTTACTCTGCTCTCTGAATGTCACAAAGCAGAGGTAACATGTCAAAGATGGGTATGTTTACTTTACTAATTAATTTATACTTATGATGAGAGATACATAAACCAAATGGGCTATTTTATTTAGACTTGCTCCCACAGTTTATTTTTATTTGGATATTTTTGTATAATTCCTACTCAGAATGCTGGGCTTTCTACCCTAGTACAGTCAAGGGCAAAAATATGTATACACTTTTGCACCTTATTTTTACGGCATAAGATTAAATAGTGTATACATATTTATGCCCTTGACTGTGCATAAAAAAGTGTCTCCAGATTTAATGTGAAAATAAGTGATACAAGGGCCGCTCTGAAAGTTTTGAGAATAACGCACTTAGAGATCACTCAGTGTATAGAAACAATTATTTTCTGAAAATATAACACTTTATAAATTTTATGAGATATCATTTATTCAGTTAACAGCTGTATTTTAGGATTTCATGCCATTTGAAAATTGTGTGTTGTGCGATTTCACGATTTTCTCCCGTTTTTTTTATTCTGTAACGTTTTTATACTACTTTTAGTATGGCCTTAGTCAACAGTGACGCAGAAATGGGCTTAGATTCTTATTTGGTAACAAAGCCCAGTTCTTGTAGGACTGTTTGTAGTAGTTTTTACGAATTTTATTACTTTCGATTTTTTTTTATGGATGATTATAGAGATTAACGTATTTTAACAGCCATCCCCTAATTTCAAATCGCAGTAATGTGGTAATCATAGAAAATTCACAAAATTTTATGTCACGAAATTTGGACATTCTTAGGTATCCATATGACTCACTAGAAAAAAATCCGAAATAAATTTTTTTCTTAAAAATCTATATTCTTAATGGACCACCTTCCATACTAAATTTCCTACAGGGTGTTTTTTTTTCGACCGTTCAAATTCTACGTAGTGAATGTGTAGGTCATACTGACCAACTTTTACTATGGGGACAAAGTCGAAATCGCGAAAAAAAAATCAGCTGTTTCATACATTTCGGCCGGCGTAATGCCGCCAATTTGTATGAAACAGCTGATTTTTTTTTCGCGATTTCGACTTTGTCCCCATAGTAAAAGTTGGTCAGTATGACCTACACATTCACTACGTAGAATTTGAACGGTCGAAAAAAAAACACCCTGTATAACTGAAAATTTGCATACAAAATGTCACCTAGAAAAAATGGGTTGTGAGTTTTGAATGTTGGTTCAATTGTATTAAAAATTTGTACACATTATCAAAAAGAGTTAAGAAAGGCGATAATTAAATCAAAAGAAGCATAATTGATACAGTTTCCTAGATTCTCAAAACTTTCAGAGCGGCCCTCGTAGCACCACATGCAGAACTTGCAATGGGGGAAGGAGATAAACAAACAATCTCCTGAAGTGCAAACAGGTAGTATAAAGTATTCAGGGTACAACACCTAGGACCTCCATTTCCTTTATGAAGCAACAAGCAACCACAACGCTCTGCTGCCTTCATGGAGAAGCTGGGATGGCTGGAATAGTCCTATTAGGTGTGCACAATGGATGTTGATTTATACAAAAAAATTCAAGGATAAGTACTACCAACTAACTCTAACAAGTCTCAAATCATAGTATAGGCTCCACAAAATCAAGGTAACCCATTGAGTGTCAACCAGAGTCCAACAAATGTATCAAATGAAATGATCGAAAAACATTTTAGGACTCTATACACATATACAGAAAGAGTTAAAAAAAATGTTACAATTACTTGGCATGAGCTTGTGAGACCCACGAGGCCACGACTGCCTGCGGCACGGGCTGCTCCACGAACAGCAGTCGGATCACGAAATGACGCGCTAGCTCTGGGAGCTCTCTGCAAACAAATGAAGTTGTCACTTGCTACACAAGTTCTAGTTAAAACAAATTTGAGTAACGGACAAGGTTTATTTTTAATAAATAAGATATGCAAGTCATATTAGACAAGACTATATGTTTATAAATTACGATTCGCGAAGATATATTTATTTGCCCAAAACAACAACATTAACATAACCTTAAAATGACGGTATTACAAAAAAACTACTTTATGTTATATTTATAAATGATGAATACCTGTATACGGCTAGACATATTGTAGGATAATTGTATAACGTCTCTAGAAACTGTGCTGATCGGCTTTTCAAATATTCGTGGAGATCTTTACACTGCAGTGTCGGTGGAGGGTTCAAGTTCAAAGAGCTCTTTGACTTGGAAGATTCTGACATTGTGGAACCGAAATTATACCAAATATCTTATGTTACTAATTATTATCACTAAGGCCTTTATAGTGCAATAAGAAATATTTATTCATACATAACTCAGGAACCTAGTATGAATTTTGTTTGTATAAATAAATCTGAGAAATAAATGACATTGACAAGACGTGTACGTTCTGAATATCGCACCATATGAATCCAGGTTGCGCTAACATGGTTAGTTTTTTCTTCAAAACTTATTACTTTAAGAATAATAAATAGATTGCCAAATAATATTTTAATAGAGTGAACCGAGACTAAATTTATTAGAACTGGAAAAATAAAACACTTTTTAAAGGAATTGAAGTATCGAAGTATTTTATCATTTATATTAAAGTTTTAGAACGTCGCATTTTTGACATTTAACATTTTTTTTAAAGCTTATTCGACACTTAACAAAAACCGCCGGAACTTATTTATTTGGCAGGACGATAGAATAAGTTGTCTATGGTGCAAAAGTTGTTGCACACACAGATAAAATATAGGGAAGCACAGATAAAATATAGGGAAGATTCCGTGTATTAAGACATACATGAACAAACTATTGTCATCCTTCACCCCATCTCAAGACGTATTCCATAAGGAAAAAGAGACAAATAAAGTAGCTCTACTTGGTCGTGAACTCCATCAACGACTCCATTTTCTTGAACAATGCTACCAACCTGACAAGATAAAATGTCATTACTATTAGTGATGTCCAGTCTTCAATCGTATACTTTTATCGTCAATAATAATATTTTAACCAAATTAGGTAGCGAATACAGTAGGAATAAACCTTATTTCCTACTCAAAATCACGATCTTCTTCGATCGTGATTTCAAAATCTACATTTTAGGATAAAAATAAAATCACAAAGTTAACGAAATATTTTCTTTAATTAAAATGTCATAATGAGGGTTTCCTAAAACGTATGCCACTAGTTGGCGCCACTTAGCCGTAAGGTCCCGCTAAGAAACACAATTATCTAGCCCCAAAGAAAGACTAAGTAAATGTTTTTTTTTTTTAAATAAAGTTTAAATTTTTTTATGTATTTTTTTTAACTCATACAAAATATTTAAACCAGAAACTATAAACATAGAATTTAGACAAGTTTCTGGACCTGCTCCTGCCCTGGTGATTTCAGAAAACTCTCATTATAACATGTTTTATGGACTTATCATTCCTTAAGGCATACCTAACAATTTTGGTATGATGGCTTCTTTATAATTAAATTAATCAGTCTACACAAGTATCACATGAGGGTCATTATTAAACTAAATTTAATTTACTTGCTGGTTGACATGACATTGGATGATTACCAAATATGGTGGGTAGTACGTCAGAATGTAATCACTTATTCGCGTACCCTTGCCTGAAACAACAGCTTAAAATTGTGCGGAGCATATTTTTGAATACTCTTTAGGGTACCAGTCGTCTGCCTTTTTGATATTTTTGACCCATAATAGCCTTTGTTCAGTGTCCAGTGGAAACCTGTTGGACATTAAAAACATCGATTCATTTTTGAGTTGACTATCAATACATTTATCGATATCACGATCGGTCTCTTAAGTACCACACTATGCGATACAAATGTTTGAATCCCACTATTTATAATTACATTACGAATGTAAATACAAATGGTTTAATCACAAAACTACACATATGTATCCGACAACAAATATTGAATAAGATTTTCAGTTACTTTTACCTTAATAAGGTTCGAAATCTTAAAATTCAAGTCAAAACTAAATTGCCGGTGAAACGTAATGTCTTTATTTTGTTCATTCAGGTAACCCTGGCGGTTTTTACACCCTGGAACCACACAAGTCATCACTTTTATCACATTCCGTGCACTTATCGAACAGAAATATACATGAAAAGCTTTATTTTAATCACTTTTACTATTTGCGGTTTAGGTGCACTAGTATACACAAACAAAGATCGTTGACAGGCATTGCCGGCGTCACCCACAGATAAAATAGACTCGGTCTATCAATTTTATATGTCTATGTAGGGAAGATTCCGTGTATTAAGACATACATGAACAAACTATTGTCATCCTTCACCCCATCTCAAGACGTATTCCATAAGGAAAAAGAGACAAATAAAGTAGCTCTACTTGGTCGTGAACTCCATCAACGACTCCATTTTCTTGAACAATGCTACCAACCTGACTAGATAAAATGTCATTACTATTAGTGATGTCCAGTCTTCAATCGTATACATATCGTCAATAAAAATATTTTTACCAAATTAGGTAGCGAATACAGTAGGAATAAACCTTATTTCCTACTCAAAATCACGATCTTCTTCGATCGTGATTTCAAAATCTACATTTTAGGATAAAAATAAAATCACAAAGTTAACGAAATATTTTCTTTAATTAAAATGACATAATGAGGGTTTCCTAAAACGTATGCCACTAGTTGGCGCCACTTAGCCGTAAGGTCCCGCTAAGAAACACAATTATCTAGCCCCAAAGAAAGACTAAGTAAATGTTTTTTTTTTTAAATAAAGTTTAAATTTTTTTATGTATTTTTTTTAACTCATACAAAATATTTAAACCAGAAACTATAAACATAGAATTTAGACAAGTTTCTGGACCTGCTCCCGCCCTGGTGATTTCAGAAAACTCTCATTATAACATGTTTTATGGACTTATCATTCCTTAAAGCATACCTAACAATTTTGGTATGATGGCTTTTTTATAATTAAATTAATCAGTCTACACAAGTATCACATGAGCGTCATTATTAAACTAAACTTAATTTACTTGCTGGTTGACATGACATTGGATGATTACCAAATATGGTGGGTAGTACGTCAGAATGTAATCACTTATGCGCGTACCCTTCCCTGAAACAACAGCTTAAAATTGTGCGGAGCATATTTTTGAATACTCTTTAGGGTACCTTTTTGATATTTTTGACCCATAATAGCCTTTGTTCAGTGTCCAGTGGAAACCTGTTGGACATTAAAAACATCGATTCATTTTTGAGTTGACTATCAATACATTTATCGATATCACGATCGGTCTCTTAAGTACCACACTATGCGATACAAATGTTTGAATCCCACTATTTATAATTACATTACGAATGTAAATACAAATGGTTTAATCACAAAACTACACATATGTATCCGACAACAAATATTGAATAAGATTTTCAGTTACTTTTACCTTAATAAGGTTCGAAATCTTAAAATTCAAGTCAAAACTAAATTGCCGGTGAAACGTAATGTCTTTATTTTGTTCATTCAGGTAACCCTGGCGGTTTTTACACCCTGGAACCACATAAGTCATCACTTTTATCACATTCCGTGCACTTATCGAACAGAAATATACATGAAAAGCTTTATTTTAATCACTTTTACTATTTGCGGTTTAGGTGCACTAGTATACCCAAACAAAGATCGTTGACAGGCATTGCCGGCGTCACCCACAGATAAAATAGACTCGGTCTATCAATTTTATATGTCTATGGTTGCACACCACATTCAATCATTCATGTTGTACTTTGTTGTACATACACTTATTGCAACTTTATTGACTACAAGTACATTTTTAGGGTTCCTTACATTGCTAAACTGAAATACAAATTTAAGTATTTGTTTATGGAAATAGGGTTCGCGGGTCCTTAAATCCTTTTTACAGTGCATATGCTCAGTAAGTGCTCTTTTTAAGGGTAAACTTATACACAGAAAGTGTTTTTTTTCCGCACGTGTGAATAAATTTTCATAGTACTTTTCCGCACTGCCTAGTTAGTAGGTACTGCCGAGATAGTCTGGTTTTCCTCGCATAATGCATTGTAAATTGTGCTCGTGTCGGTTTTAACGAGCGAAGCGAGTGTTTTATAGTTACCGACGCTCGTCCTGAAAAAAGCCTACTTTCCACACTTGCATCATAATAGTACATTACAAGTGCGAAAAACAATGTCCTTTTTGCACGTGTCTCGTACGACGTTTTTTGGTACAGATGGCCCTCCGAAGTTTTGGACCTGACGTAAAATGACCCGCCTCTCGCACTAGCGCCTAAAAAGGCACCACCTAAAAATAACTATTTTACAAATTTCCTTTAATTTCCTGTGTGCGTTGAATCGGAAAAAACTGTTTATTGCTCTGTAAATAAGTATACCATACCTACTCATTTACTGGCTAATAACGCGATACATGTAATAAATGAAGTTTTATATTACATTGACATACTTAAAGATAGACCGCGCGGACGTGACCTAACTTTGAACCCAGAAATGAAAATATTAGGTGTTCGTGGCTACGGTACGAGCCTACTTGTTAGTATGAAGATGAGGCACAGTTTTTTATAATTTTAACGAGATTTTTTTAACACCGTTATACTTATCATGAATCTAGAGATAAATGTTTCAGACACAGGATACCTTACTGCAACATCTAATGCATCAGAAAGGGTTCGTCTAGGAGTAATATATATTCAGTAAGTATTTAGTAGCTCCCTATCTGCAGGGATAATCTATCTTCAGATAATCCTTTTAACTTGGTCATTGTTTCATAACAGGTAGGCGGTTAGCCTATACATCTAATACTTACGTATTCTTATTATGTACTTACTTACGTATTCTAATCTACTTCATGACTTAAAAGGCAGAGAATATTGTTATATTACATGATTTTATTTAACTAAATTATACCTACATTTCAATTACAACTGCTCCTTAGGGTCAACTATTGCAAGGTAGAATCAAAATTTAGGTGAGTAGGTAGGTAATTAGGTCTCGAATAATGACGCCCCATAGGTAGGTACTTTGATAACTATAAAATGACTATAAAATACTTCGGTTGGTACGAATCATATCATATTTACACGCAGAGCAAGAAAATTTATTACGAAATAATTGTTTTTTTGGAAAACCCTTCTAAGTCAATCTTACCAGTAGATAGCTGTTTGCAATGCAACACGTGGAAAATTCGTGAAATTCTATTTAACTACATTGAATGGTCACTTACATGGAAGTTTATTAGTTACCTATTAGCTACTTAATTAGGTGCCTTTGCCTTGCGATTATGAATTACAAACTGAATACTTTTAGGTAAAGATTGTGTGCATTCATTAAAATTTCCCAAGTTTCACAGTAGCTGTACCGTAATAGATAGGTAATCTAATTAAAGTTTCAACCTTCCGAGTTGGTTTCGTAATATGGCGCAAAGTGTTGAGCCCAGTACAACCCGAACACTCGTAACCCACCTACCCGTTGGTCAAGTATCAGCAACCTAGGTAACTGTTTCATAATAATTCATAAAGATAGAATCGGAGTACGTAATTCATATATCACTGCCAATAGGCCGTTTTGAAAGCTGTAAAGTCGCTTATTACTCGAGATACAGAACGAAGCTAGCTGAATGTCTGAGATAAAGAAGCTAAATACTTGTTCATAATCCCATACGAAAGAAAAAAAAAGGTTCACCCACACAAACGACCATATGACGCATACTTGTGTATTTCCCCGTGTCGGCACGCGGCGCGCACACACGCGCACTCGAGTTCACCGCCATCAGTGTTGCCAGGTCTCCTGATTTTTCAGGAGATCTACTGATTTTGGGCTATGTCTACTGATCTACCGAATTTCCAGCAGATTCTCCTGATTTTTCGTAGACTACTTCTACCTTAAGATTTTTACATTGTAAACGAAATGCTGTTACCGGTGGCACGAGTTTGGAATGGAAATCGGATGCGATATTGTTAATGCTAGTAGACTCCTTTGGTATTGCTAAGTTTGCAGACCCCCTTAAACACACGAAACGTCAAATCCAGTCAATCCAGAGACTAAACTTATTAATTATTGCCGTCGCCGCCTAAATAGTATGTCATTCGACTCGAAAGTTTACTTTACTAGTTATTTGTTAAGTTGTAAATTAAAGTGTGTGATTAGCTTGGAATAGTAATTAATACATCTGGGTAAGTAATTAACAAAAAAAAATAATTCCATAGGTACACCGTGTCTTTATTGATTTCCGTTAAATTAAAAGGAAGCTTAGTTAGGTCAAAAATAATCAATTTCTCTAAGAAACTAGTATCTTAACAATTACTGTTATTTAGTTATTTAAAAAAATAAGTTTAATGACTGAACAAGTGTATTGCAACCTTTATTAAATCCTAATGCTACTTATATTGACATCTGCCGTCAGGCACCTGTGGCCTATTTCACCATAATTACAAGTGTGGCAATTGTAAAATATCACTGTTACTGACGTCACAGGCCTTCGTAGGCTACGGCTACCGCTTACTATCGAACGGTCCAATGTGTATTCAAATCAGAGTGGCTAGGAGAAACACAATTTGCAAAATGGGTGACTGCAAGCCAAAAGGGGGATGATTTTGCGTTTTGCAAAACATGTGGAGTTAGTTAATAAGCATTAGTGATGGGGAAAACCAGATTCAGAAAAGCACGAGGCTGGAGATAAACATGGTCCAAAACTGAAGACTATTGTTGGATAAAAGCTAAATAATGAAATCATTGCCTTGCCGTCTACTTCTTCAGCTTCAGAAATCATCGTAATCATTTTGGGGTATATAATTAAGACAATGTATCATTCTTCGTATACACATTGTATTGTTGATAGACAGATTTTTTTTTTAATTGGTAATATAACATAATAATAAAATATTTATTTTAGTAACAGATGATGGTTGTTTAGGCGCAAGTGCGAGAAATGGCTTATTTTACGTCAGGTCCAAAACTTCGGATCTGTAGGTACTAAAAAACGTCGTAAGAGACACGTGGAAAACGGAAATTCGTAACTCGTGTCGATTTAAAACACTTCGGTCGTGTTTTAAAACATCGCCACCCGTTTCGGATTTCATGTTTTTCGCACTTGTGTCGTAATGTAATATTTAGTACAATAATCTATGATTAACTAAATATATTTATAAACATTGAAAGAAAAAAAAACGGATATAGGTACGGTTTGGTTGAACAAATAATAAAAATAATTAGTCTACTGATATTTTTACCAATCTCCTGATTTCTAGGCTAAACTTCTTCTGACGTTTTCAAATTGGATCTGGCAACACTGACCGCCATTCATTCTCGTCGGCAGATGGCGGATGCAGTAGACGCCCTCCGCTCCGACCGTCAGTCGCGCATAGACAACCGACCGAGCACAGTGTTTTCGCTCAGCACCATTTTGTGTGTATCGTTTCGAACGGGACATTGTGGGTATGTGCTCCGTGAATAATCGAATAGCACGAACTGCCAAAGTGTCGACTCGAATACAGTGTTTCTTTCGCGATATGCCCCCGCGGGGTTCGACGAGATATCTCGGGCGCCCGTAGAAACCGCGCCTCCGTCATGAGCGAGTGATCGTCGAGCGAGCGACGTAAAAAAAGTTAACACAGGAAACATGTCTCGGCGGACCGCCGACGCGGATGCGAGCGAAGGGTTCGAAATTCGAAAGCGGTCATGTCATCGCCTCTCGGATTTCGTATAAGTCACCGTCCAATGTCAAAATCGTGCACGTACCGCGAGCGCCGACACGGGAGCCGCGTACCCTCCGGAGCGTGCGGAAAATGCAATCGTTGATAGTTTGGTGGGCGGCGGTGTCGGCGGCCTGGGCGCTGGCGGGCGCGTGCTCGAGCTCCATCTCCAAGCGGCCGGCGCGGCCCGCGCGTCCCGCCGCGCCCGCGGTCCGGCCGCCGCCGCAGCCGCGCCTCAACGTCACCTTCCCCACCTTCAAGTGCGAGCCCGACTACTCCGAGTACTACTGCCTCAACGGCGGCGTGTGCTTCACCGTCGTCATCTCCGACAGCCCCATCTACAACTGCGAGTGCCGCGGCGGCTTCGTGGGGCAGCGCTGCGAGTTCAAGGACCTGGACGACTCGTACGTGCTGACGAGCCGGCAGCTGATGATGGAGACGGCGTCGATCGCGGGCGGCGCCACGGTGGCGGTGTTCCTGGCCATTCTAGTCTGCTTCGGCGCGTGGGTGCGGCTGCGGAGACGCGCGCCGCCGGCCAAGGCGCCCGAGGCGGGGCTGCCGGCGCCGGCGCGCGTGCAGCTGGTGGCGCTGGCGCCCGCCGGCCGGGCCGTGCTGGCCCCCGCTGGCCGGGCCGTGCCGGCCCCGCCGCCGCCGCCCGCCGGACGGGTGCTGCCCGTGTCGCTGCCGCCCGACCGCCGCTGAGGCGAGGGCGTCGGACGCTTGTATAGTTACGTGTTAAGTTATGTGGATCGAACGAGAATATAAGAAAATTTATGTGATAATTATTTTACGAAGCTTATAATTTATTCGGAAGGAATCTCTTTTGTATATACCGGATCCGTCGATCGTCGCGTCGATAAATTCAGTGTTCCCGAGTGTTCTCAGTGGATGGTACCCGTGTCTCGTGTGGGGAGCCCCGGGCGGCCTGCCGGTCCCCGGAAGCTCGCGGACCCATGTTATTGTATTTATTAGTCCTCCGTTGTATCTGAATAGATTGTGATGAAGTGGAAGCGTGAGCGGCCCCCGGGGCGGCCCCACGTTCCATCTCGAGGACAGTGTATGTTACTGGTGTCAGTATTATTTTGTAATGAGTGTTAAGCCGGCAGCTTTACTTTATTTTATAATTTATACCTGTTATCCCGCTGGGATAGTGCTGTATTATATTCGTTTAAAGGCTGAGACGTGGCCGGGAAGGAAGGCTTCTTGTAAATATAGCCCGCATAGGTATTTATTAGATATTTATGATCGTTTATTTATTGACCGCTTTATTTAGTTATCTCCGAGGTGAGCCTGTAAGCCTAACTCGACATAACGGTTGCATTTTCATTTCACCTGCTACGCATGGCCTCGCAAATCACTTATTCCCAATTGTAATCTCATTATGAATCTCCTGTCTTGGTATTTTGTAAAAAATAAAATAACATTGGATGGTGTATAAAATGGTCGCTATGCAGTCTAACCAGTCATATTGTTAAGTTTCTGTAATGTGGTAGTCGTAGCTGTCAATAACAAATAATATCTAGGTGTAAAAATACATGTGGATGAAGGTATATGTTGATCAAGTTATAGTTGTTCTTCTATATTTAACTTCAATATCTAAATAAAAAAATTGGAAAACAAGAAATGCAACATCATACCTTCATTCATTTGTATTTTCTTAACTAAATATGAATAGAAGGCAATGTAAGAGAGTGGAAGTACTGTAAACAACCATAGCGAAGGCATGTAAGGAAGGTTGTCTGTTTATTTTTAACTCTTGTTTAACCCAGCTGTGTGAGGCTGTTTAGACTGCATGGGACTCAAAAAAATAGCAAATTAGTTAACGGGCTGTGTGGCGCGAGCGGGGCGCTGACGGGGACCTGGGCCCTGGTGTGGAGACCTGGGACCCCGGTGTGGGGACCTGGGACCCCGGTGTGGGGACCTAGGTCCCGGCGCCCGGCTCACGCCCCACGCGGTATTCATCATGAGATTGTTTATATATTATGAACATTCCAAAGTATTTGTAAAATATTACGTACATCGCTAATAATTCGAAGTATCTGTTAAGACGCTACATTGTTAATTATACAGTTTTCTATTGATCATTTGTTAAAAGAAAATTATACGAAACTAAATCCTTACGGCTGGTTTTTATTCATCTCTTAAAAATGCTTTGTAGGTACCTACAATTATAACTACAGGCAATATTACTAGTTTGCATCTAGGATACAGGTAAAGCATTATTATTCATTGCCTTGGTATTTACTATTTATGTAGGTAAGTACTCTGTAGACTAGGTATGTTGCATGGAACAGTTGTTATACTACAATATGTATACATAATAATTATTACATAAGGGCCTGTTTCACTATGCCCTATAAAAATACATTCTCTACCAGGCAACCATTGGGCCAAACACAAAAAATTTATAAATGTCTCTGTTGTCAGATAAATCTGTCAGGTATATTATGTGCCCATTAGGGTGGATCGATTTTTTTATTTTCGGGTAATCATAAAATAATCTTTACGAATCGATACTATGCGACTAGAAAAACAAAAAATGTTATGACCATTTTTGGATATTTTATCATTATGGACCCCATATAGAAGCCTGAAGATCGGCCTTATTTTTAAGGTTTTTTTAAGAAAACTCGGATGAGCAAGGATATTTTCTGTTTTAATTTTATGGATAAACAAAATAAGATTGTTTTCCATAAATTTAAGGTTTGTGTGATTTAATTATATGAAAATTGTTCGCAGTATCTCCAAAAAATAATTTTCAACTTTGAGGCTCTTGGGGCAGTACTTCCCGAATGATTATCGGAAAAAGATATATTGTTGAAAAAGTTACTTTTTAGACAGGTTATTCCTATACGCGGCCCTTTCAGAAAATCCTGAAAAAAAATTTTGGTCCATACATTGAAGTATGAAAAAAAATTTTTTTCTCGGATTTTTGGAACCGCCGGCTAATAGAATGATAGTCGTAAAAAGTAACATTCTTTAACAATATACCTTTTTCTGATATTCATTTGGCAAGTACTGCCCCAAGAGCCTCAAAGTTGAAAACCAGTTTTTGCCGATACTGGTTATAATTTTCATATAATTAAATTGTGCAAATTCTAAATTTATGACAAATAATGTTATTTTGTTTCTACATAAAAATAAAACCGAAAATATCCACGAACTACTGACTTTTCTTAAAAAAACCTTAAAAATAGAGTCGATTTTTGGGCCTATAAACGAAGTAAAAAATAAAAGTAAATTCAAAAATGATTATAATATTTTTTGTTTCTCTAGCCACGAAGTATCGATCCATAAAGATTATTTTATGAATTTCCAAAAATAAAAAAATCGATCCACCCTAGTGCCCATGAGGAAAGGGAAAAACAGTGGATTTCTGTTCTGAAGTTAAAAATGTCTTATGAAGTTTGCCAGATTCAGTCTATTTTATGGGATTTTTTTAATCATTTTGGCCCTTATGCAATGATAAAGGAAACTTGAAACTGAGTTGTCTTAGTCTTATCGAACTTAAAGACATCAAATGGACTGAAAAATCTTTAATTATCTAGAATAATCTAAAAAAAAACTTTAAGTTGCGTCTTTTGCGATAGTTTTTTTTAATAAAATTCTTTTTTACATAGTGAGGTATTCGAAATACCAAAAAAACAAAAAAATTATTTGCAGATTTGGTTAAACCTCACATACCTAACATTTCTTGCTGCGTTTAGCCTCAGGAATATGCTGTTAAAAAAAATCCCTTTCCTCACGGGCACATTGGGCACCTTGTATGTTAGCTGTTCTTTTCTTTTATATGTCTAGGAAAAAGGATAGCGATAATTTTATCTGACAAATCTATCCAAGATTGTGAAACATGGCGTTAAAAATAATCAAATTACTTATACTAAGATCACTCACTCGAACAGCTAACATACTTATGTACAGTCACCATTCAATACTTTCTAGCAGTCATAGTACCCAAATAGTTCGGTACAGTCATCGTCAATAGTATCTTATACCACGGAGGCGGCATAAATATCTAACACTCTTATTTATATGTCGCTGTACAGTTGTGTCAGATGTTTTTGCAGCCTCTATGGTATAAGATATTATTGACAGTGACACTTGGCTAAGTAGTAAAATATTTCCTACAATTTGATTTAGAGCGTCACTTTGAGATGAATCCCGAGTGGCGACTGTACACCATACTAAATATAATATAATATAATTATTATGATGCGCCGAAGTTCGAGTGTTCAAAGGGATAATTTTAAATAGGTACTGTGCAAGATATTATGCCCAACGACAGAAACTAAAAATACAGTAATTGGCCATTTGGCATCCAATACCCGCAACCCTCATCGTTTTCTTAAAATAAGATAGGAACGACAGATTTGCTAATATTTCTCACGTACCTAAACCTTAATTTATTTTGTAGGCTCTCTTATCTTCTCACAAATTAAAAACCCTATTTTCATGTTATTCAACTAGGTACCTTTTTAGGGTCGAAGTCGAATGGCTAAAATCTACACGTATGTACGCTACAAATTACAAATGTATAGAAAAGGAAATTGGGTCACGTACCATTTCGGACTTTGTCACTGTGACAACTAATACGAAAGTCGCTATGGATCTCCTATTATTGTCACTGCTACAAAATACCTACTACCTAAGAGACCATAGCTGCTGCATAAATAAATTACCTTGACTGTACCTATAGGTAGATACCATACGTCAGTAGAAAACAAGAAAAGGGAAACAAATATGGCTGACTTTCCATAATATTTGACGTCTTTGACACGTCGTGAAATACGTTCGCAGATGTATTTTTTTACATTCATACTAAAATATCAATAATTTTAACTTAGTATGTGAACTCAAGATTTCAAGTTGGTATCAAATGAAATCAAGATTTTCTTGTAAAAGTGCATGCTTATGGAATAATGCAAGTTTTTAGGTTTGTGTACATCTTTAGGTGCATTCAGAGTTTCAGACCAAACGAGCATTCGCTATTCTATCCTCCACTACGAAATCGACGAATCACGATTTGTGTAACGATCGAATTTCGTAGAGTAGGGAGTTAGAATAGCGAATGCTCGTTTGGTCTGAATTCTGAATGCACCTTTTTGTACTGGCGATCATTACGTTCAGTTATCACTCAACATTAAACGTGTTTCGATAATTTTGACCACTTCGCCTGCGTAGATACTGCCCTTGACTAGGTCACTGCTACTTCGATTCGGCAAACAACCGAAAGAAACGCTACTAACAAAAATAAGCTAATTATTATATTCTTGACCTACATGCGAATAAAGAAGTACCTCGTGTGCTACAGTTTTTACTATTATAAGACGGTCACGCTCGCTTTAGGCCTAGTATATTGCCAATTTTTAGTATAGGCAGATTCACCAGAGTTGAGGTGAATGATCATAACTCATAACACACATCTAAATAAAGTACTAATTGCAAAAAAAAGTGAATGAATGAATGATTTAATGAGACTTGCGTCAAAATATTGAAGTAAATCCGCTGAAAAAACTTTTTGGTTCACAGGAATCACAAAGTCGTATTTCTCTGTCTGCCTCTATGTAAATATGCTTAAATATGTATATTTGTAAAACTATAAGTAGTCAACGGGTTTCGATATGATACGATTTTATAAATAGGTAAGTAGGTATAATAGGTATTTTATTCGGTTACCGCAATGATTACTCATGAAATAAAACGGATAAACTCGTCTTCGAAACGTCAGGATGAATATATACGCGACTTTATCCATTTTTATAGTTTTACTTCATAAGTAAATATTATACTCAAGAGAAGAGTTTTAGTATCAGCATTGTACCCGGGTCGTTATTATACATTCATAGACCCGGGCACTTTGAGCAATAGGTGGTAACCTAATAACCGAGGTAAGTAGGTAGCGTCTGCGCCCACGTCGCGCGGCGACTCATAATATTTTTCTCCTAATTGTGCAACATTTGTGGTCATTAAACTCTGATTCGATATACTTTGGCTGCGAAACTGTTCCAACAACACGCGGAAATAGGTAAGCGGTCGTAGTGCTCATAATTATCTACATGTTGTCGTAGTTTTTGACGCTTCGTCTGCGGACGCAGTTTAGCTATTGACTGCTTTACCCTAGGGCTTAAACTGTGTTTTGCATTTACATTGCATTGCTTTGCACGCTGAAATAATTAGTATGGATACTTTATTGTAATTCTAAGTCAAACTTATTTAAAATAACATTAAAATTTAATGTTCTTGTAGACCTACCTGTTCCTATGATCAGTTAAGAGGTTCGCCCTAAATGTACACCGTCTAAATATGGGCCTTTATGACTTTTATCTATTGCAAATAGGTATATTGCAATTGACCGTTTAGTTTAGACACATACCTAAGCATGCGTATTGCGTACGCGTGCAGAAAGTTGGGACGCGGTCTCATGCGAAACTGCCATTTGCAATAGACAAAATGTGTATCTACGCATGCTGGCAACACACATGATAGTGCAATACTCAAGAGTTTGTACATTTGGATCACGTCTACGATATTGATAAACATTGGTAGGTTAGTATTAGTCAATGATGCTGAGCAAGATCCATCACTTTTCCCAAAATGTCAGATGCCTTTTTGGTAACAAAAAAGGAACGTTTCATACCAACATTTTGGAAAATACACACTCTACAATTTGATCCAAATGAACAAAACTTTTTGACAATTGTACTATTACCTATGTGTGTCTTTGCCCTTATGAGATAGTGAGACAAAAATCGAACTTTATATGTAGGTAGGTACCGCCTGGTGTCTGAGCTTGGTAGGTACCTACACAAATACTTGAGTTGGCTTATTTAGGACGATATTCCTAATTGAAATTACAAAAGCAGGACTTCCCAATATCAGTATCAAAGTTTTCCAAGTAATACCTACATTATTACAAACCATTTTACTCTCCAAACTCATTGTTTACAACTGCACAATCACAAATAATCAGGCTGCGTTAGATCGGACCCGAAGCCGTCCATTGAGAGTGTAATTCTTATGAATCAGGACCGGTTGCCGGGTTCATTGAGCGATGCTGCGTTCCCGAAAACCTGTGTCGAATAGCACCGAAATAGACTTCCAAGTATATTCAAGTTTCTGTTTGGGTTTACTTTTGGATTGATTTCAGGGATCGGAATAGCGTGTTAGTGACATCGGGTGTTTTAGGTTGTTTAAGTCTAAGTTCAGTAAGTTTGGCTTAGTTTTGTAAATTATTTCATTTTCATAAAATTTAAGTTGTGAAGAATGTAAACAAACCTTTTATTCAAAATGTTTTTAATTTCAAATGTACGTCATTGAATACTTCTAAATCTATATGTTATTTAATTAATAATCTTTTACCAATAGATTATCCAAAATAATGAAGACAATAAAATATGGATATTTTTTTGAACTGTTTGCTTACTTTGTTTGCAACGTCTATAAAAATTACGTACGCATGCTTAGCCAAGTTGCCAATCGCTAACGCTTAGTAGCGTATCGTAGTTTTCCCTCTCTGTCGCTCTTTCATATTAGTGCGACAAACACAGTTAGCTGCCTTTCGTTTACGACTGACGATTAAGCGTTAGCGATTGGCAACTTGTCTAAGCACCCTGGGCATTTTCATTTTTAGGGACACCCAATTCGTGACATTAAAAACCTTAATTCCAGCCAGAACTCGAGAGTCTCGAGACCTCTTTCCTTGGTATATATATAATATAAAATAAATATTTTATTTTGCAAATACATACTTAATAAAGTTTGTTGACAATAAGAACGGGCAGACTGACCCAGACCTCTATCTGTAACGATCGACGTATCGTCACCTTATCACACTTACGTACGCATTAACAAGTGCAACAGGGATGCAGCACATCAAAGGCGGTAGAGCCGCGGTCACCGGCCGTTGCGCCTGCGCAGCGATCTGCCATTCGCTTCATACTCCATTGGTTAGCGTAATAGAAACAAACATTGTTACTTTCATGGCCAACTCTCCACTATAATAGTAAAACTTCTCGTATTTTAACTTGGGCAATGGCAAATAGAATAGAATTTTATTTTGTACTAATGATACAGGTAAATTCACGAAAGCTGGCACGAATGGATCGATTAAGTGACAGAAAGTATCTATGTGTATGTTTTAATGACAGTAGATACAGGTTGGTATAGGACGACCGCATAGCGCATACGCACAATAAATAAATAAATATCTTGAGACATCTTACACAAATCAACCTAGTCCCGCGGTAAGCTCAATTAAGGCTTGTGATGTGGGTACCAGGTGACGATATATATAATAGATAGATAC
This sequence comes from Thaumatotibia leucotreta, assembly GCA_025490895.1. Taxonomy (NCBI): domain Eukaryota; kingdom Metazoa; phylum Arthropoda; class Insecta; order Lepidoptera; family Tortricidae; genus Thaumatotibia; species Thaumatotibia leucotreta. The sequence goes on from JALPQI010031356.1 coordinate 48,010, forward strand.
ATATAGATCACGATCAAGGAACAAACATTTGTGATAAATAAATAAATACACAAAGAATGCCCTCGCCGGGATTCGAACCCGGAACCTCCAGCTTCGTAGGCAGGATCACTACCAACTAGGCTACAGAGGCTGACAAGACAATGATAGATGTCATTCATTTCATTCATTCCATTCGTGCCAGCTTTAGTGAATTTACCTGTACATCTTCATCAACGTTTTGGTAAATTAAAAGAAAATAAAAGATATTTGATTAGAGTTACAGTAAATTGGTACTCTAAGGGTGAAACATCACCATCCCTGAATAAAATATGGGTATATGTCAGATATATACAGGGTGTAATCGATAAGTGTTTACAGGCCATAATTCCGTAAATATGAGAGATATCAGAAAACTTTTAACTGATATCGAAAGTACGTTACCCAACGAGTAAAATTACATTAATAACTTTTTCTAGATATATGAAGTAATATTAAAAATACTTACTTAAAACGCTCCCATACATTGATTATGACGACTTACAGCCTTAAAGAATGTCGGGTGTCGTAAGAGATAAAACTGTTAGAGATTCGTTATTTGTACGAATACATTGTAATAAAATAATAATACTACCGTTTATGAATTATTTATTCTAACATTTATTCTTAAATAAAAAAATATTCGTGTAAACTAGTCTTTGAATGAACGGTTACGTAGGTACTAAATGTATTGGAGGGTTTGAAGTTAATATTTAAGATATTTCTGATTTCATTTCAAAAAAGTTATTAGTGTAATTTTACTCGTTGGGTAATGCACTTTCGATATTAGTTAATTTTTTTCTGATGTCTCTCATATTTACCGAATTATGGCCTGTAAACACTTATCGATTACACCCTGTATATATTTTGTCCTTTTATTGTATATCTATTCTTGGGGAAAAGGATAGGGATTTTATTCGAGAATTGTGTGGCCTTAAGTGGCTCAAACGTGGTCAGAATTTGTGTGCTAGCTACATACAAAAAATATCCTAATTGTGACTCAATTGATCAACAATCGAGTCGGCATTTCTCCGAGCGTTTCAACCGCCGTGACTTCGGTAGCATCATTATTATTATTACCCGATTTCCGTGGATATCTATTTTTTTTGGATGTATTAGCAGTTGTCCACTACGTCTACTAATATATGGAAAAATTCTTGCATCTCTCACGGGATTCGCCAGAGTAAGAATCAACTAATTCATAATTTTTTTGGTTATCTCCACAGTGAAAGTTGTTCAGCACGACTATCCTTCGTACCCAGCTCACTCTTGCTTCCCGACCCTGATGTCACCTTGTATATTATGTTATATTTCCAAATATGTAGACAGATATCTTATATCCTAACACAGAACTGTGTCACAGCGGTTAGGTTTTTGATTCACTTCCTTAATCACACTTCTCTTGAATTGTTGTTATTCAATTTCCCAGAGCTGACGGAAACGGGGACGGACAGACGACGCATCACAATACTATTACGACTTCCAAATAATCTACGTGAATTATAAATAAGCCGTGTGGTGACGGCAGTAAGAATATTTGTCACCGCCCCAACTCTTCCCGTGGGTGTTGTAAGAGTCGGCTAAGGGATTGAGGTGTCACTGACCGTTTATTGAAGATTGATGATGAGTAGCCGACCCGGGTATGTCGTTAAACTACGTCCAAAACCACCGGTGGATGGGCAGCAGCATCCCTGTCTGTAATGCGGTGTACTGAACTGCGATCGCCAACCCGCCTGCCAAGCGTGGCGATTATGGCATATACCCCCTATGATAAGTACAAACAAAAAATGGCCCCGAGGTTACGACCGATCTTTGTGGAACTCTCTGGGGGAGGCCTATGTCCAGCAGTGGACGTCAATTGGTGATTATGACGATGATGATGATGATGAGTAGCAGCGTCATCATAGTGGACACATTACTCTTATCGCCAATCCGCTTGTCCACCACCAATTATGGGGCAACGGGCATTTTCTCCTAATGCGTCTATCTATACGCATTAGTAATAGGAGAGGCCTATGTCATGTCAGCAGTGGACTGTAATAGGCTGATGATGTGATGATGATTAATAAAATATGAGAACTCCTTTTGAAGATCTTCTCACATCGCAAAAGGTGAATGGTTTCATGGATAAAAAGTATTTAAACCAGTAGGTATACCTACTCTTACGCTAGTAAGGTGGGGTAAGATAAGATGAAACTATTTTTTTAATGGGGTAAGACAAATTGCTACCAGCAGACGCTGTGCGAGAAGGACGACTTTTACCCCATTTAAAAAACCGTTTCATCTTACACCTTACCTTACCTAGTGGAAAATGTCGTCCAAATCTGTTACGTATACCTTCTTATAAATCAATAAAATCTTACACTACACATTTATACTCAAAAAATAATTGGTATTGGTACGAATTGCCCATGGCCTATAATTGAATTAGAAAAGACCCGGAATCAAAGTCACACCAATCGTTGACCGGTCGACTCACCAATTACAATTAAAATCAGTTCAATTGATCGAATCAATCCCGGCAACTTGCCAGCGCCGGCGCCGATCCAAACGGACGAACTATTGCAAACATACAAAATCGAAAATTCGAATCAATTATCTCTGTTACCCCAATTACAGTTTGATTGGACTGACAGAGACAGGTGCCTCGAATTTTCACGGTAGCGACTCAGCTTTGTTAATCACTTCATTCGAACACACTTCGACTGTGTATTTGGTTTGGATTTATGATTCTTTTAAATGTTATTTTAGGCCGAACGAGAAGGAAACCTTTTTAAAGTCCAAATATTTTGGAATCGCTAAGACAAAGCTTACTGCAATCTTCTTTGTAAAATACCCCTGAGGTTATTTGCAGTGTTCCTGAATTTATGACAGTTTGCCTGGTTCCAGGGACAAAGACTCCTGAAGACTAGAGGTAAAAACTGGAAATAAAGCATCTACTATAATTAAATCGTTTTGGACAACTAAGCCGCCCTCTAAAGTTTTACTTTTACTGATACCTCAGCTCTTTTCCGCAGACATTTTATCAAGTTACCTTTGGGGTAGGTGTTTCCCATTATCCTCTATTTTTGTTCGTACAGAGCGTCTTGGTATTATAACTAAAGTCTATCCAGTACTGGCACCATTGATCTTGAAGAACTGAAATGAAATATCGTGATTGATCTACACATCTACAGCCTATTCATGCGTAGTTGTTTTATTTAGTAAACATCTTTCTAAGCTTCAAAATACACATTTTTGCTCTAAAACTACCATGCCTATATGAAGATACGAGAGTCTATATTCTAGAAAAGTATTTGTTTCCCATGGGATTGCTTTATTATTTTGTCTAGAAAATAGTAGTTTCAGGCAGAAAACGTGCACTTTTAGGTTAGCTTAGTTGTTTCCAAGATAAGCCAACTAGAAATGAATGGGCTTTATGAAGGGCTGCCGATGTCTGACGAACGTGCCCAGACGTTGGCACCCGCGCAAGTGGGTCACCAATTCAACTTGATGACGGCAATGACCAAATGACCGATTTCGGCAGATCTCTATTTTTAAACCTGGTATGAAGACTAGTCGGTTTTTCCGGTTTTATCAGATCAGACTAATCGACGCTGTTGCGCGATATTGAATATGTTAAGTCGTGTGTTGCGTCATCTAAATACATGTGATCATAGGCCGATAGATAAGTAAATATCAGTCAGAAACTTACGACTTTGATTACAAATTTGCGAGCGTCATCACCATCATCAGCCCGCGTCGGCGAATGTAGAGCATAGACCTCTTTTGGAGTACGCTACCCTTCCCAATCTTGCGTTTGTTTAAAGGTGCGTTCAAACCAAAAGAGCATTCGTTGTTCTATCGCCCGTTCTACGAATTCAATCAATCGCGTTTTGTGTAACCATCGAATTTGGGGTGTTAGAACGAGTGGAGGGTTAGAATAGCGAATGCTCTTTTGGTTTAAACTTTGAACGCACCTTTATCCAATAGCCGTACCATGAGTTGGCAAGAAAGATTTGCGTTTGCATTTACTCGATACGTAAAGCTGTTTATTACTCGAGCTGCTGTATTGGCGCGAGTGCGATGGACTACTGTATGTATCCAGTAATCACTAACGTTACGTTATATTTTAAAGACAAACGGGTCTTAATCGCGTAAACTTACGTTTAATTATATCCTGACGTTTCGGGCATGACGTTACACCCGTGGTCGCAGGCAGACTCTTGATATAATTAAACGTAAGTTTACGCGATTAAGACCCGTTTGTCTTTAAAATATGAGTGATAATCGTGAAAGTTTAAATCAATATAACGTTACGTTACTTGGCAACTTGAAGTATCTAAGCACTGAAGCGATCTTTTAATGTCGTCCACCCATCGAGATGGCGAGTGGCGTTAGATGGTTTTTATTTCTATCAGCGGCCCTACTGCCAAAAACGAAATTCGCAAATTTCGACGATTTGTCTTGCTTTCGTTTGAGTGACAGAGGAAAATCCTCGAAATTTACGAATTTCGATTTTCGCGGTAGTAGGCCTGCTGTTATAGCAGCATGATCGTACTAGATCTTAGGTCTTGGAGAATCTGTATAGGTACTTAGTCTAGTCAGAAATTTCGAAGTCGCCGCCGTGTTGTGAATTAAGTTTTCTGTTTGAAAGTGGTTTATGCCATATAAAGGGCACTGTCAGCAGATACTTACTCATTACAAAAATTGGTATGTGTTGTAATAAATCTAAAACCGGATGATTCGGTAAGTAGTTTACACCTTACTAGCATACTCGATGTTGATCGATGACGACGATGACACACGGCCTAATTCAGTTTAGTCAGGTGTTAATTTATGATTTTCGCACAGGAATTAAGTGGTAAGTTCACTAACGCTTATTCTCAGAAAACCTAGTCACGGCTTTAGACCAACCGATAGAGCTTTTGCAAACCGAAATATTCTAGTTCTCCAGTTTAAATACCTGGTTCTTCCATATTTCTAAAAACTACGCTATTGTCTGCAAATAAAGATATCAATTAATATTAACATCGCAAAGCACCGACACAGCGAAAGTCTAGATGGACGATGCGAAACTCTGTGAATGAACACATCAAGACAATTGTAATAGACCAGTATAGCCTGACCCCCCTCGATATCCCCGCCACTTATATGACATAAGGAATCGAGGATATGATAACAAAATTAGAGCTCTACGCTGGTTACATTCCTCGACCAGCTTATTAAGAACTTCCTCGCATTTCTGAGCGCCTGGTACTTCAGACGACGGAGGGGGTTTACCGCGATCTTCGAAGTCCGCAAATTTCGAGGATTCGTCTCTGTCACTCTAATGTCACTTTCGTTGGAGTGACTGAGACAAATCCTCGAAATTTACGAAGTTCGCGGTAGCAGAGAGTTTTACGTCTGGTCTGGTGGCCCACGCAGGGCCTTAATGGCCGGCAGGCAGACCACTTGGGGCAATTAACGTGCCTACGTGCCAGCCCACTTGTCATTACCTGCGAAACTAACATGGCAAGCAGATCTACGTTTTGTTAGGTTTGCTGAACTTTGTCACGAATTTGTTTTAGGTTAGAATATGGTGTAGCAATTGAATATTTCGGTAGCTTAGTGAGGAAGATTTTTGCATAAGATAAAGTACCTATCGAGACAACCATTCATCCAAGCCATTCTGGTTTAGTGATACTTTTGAAGTATGTACATTGATTAGTTTAGTCGGATTCGGATTATCGATCAATCTTGGTTTTCGGCCTTTTCATAATAAAACTTATGAAGAGTTGGGTGACCGAAAACTAAATTTATCTGGCCCAAACCACCTAAACTCTTATTTTGTATGTAATTGTGATTTACGTACACATCTCTAATAAATAATATACTACGTAATATAAATAAAGCAGTGACGGGTAATTTTCACGAGTTACTAAAAATACCAATGGCGAAAAAATTTGTTAAATAAGAAATAAGTCGTTTTGAAGATGTTTATTTGACTAACTGTATGCTACGAATCCCGGAGAACTACGTTTTAAGAAAATAATAATTAGCGATTAAAGATGGATTGTGAGCTTGAAGGATTTAGTAATTATGAGTGATTGACTATTATGGGCATCACCTCCGAATGCGTATAAAAGCATGAGTGATAGGATAAAGGCCTATGTCTAGCAATGGACTGTAGATGAGGATGACTGTAGATGTACTGGAAGATGAGGGTAGCAATTAGTCCCATATTGTATCTGCGCTGCGCCTTCAACTTTTTCTCACCTAATCTTGCTTTCATGATCACGACGATCACACATGTAGATAAATACACATACATATATTATGATCGTGTTCACACGTTTCTGCAACAGAAACAATATACATTACCACAATCGATGTCACGGCCAGACGTAACGATTTTTAGTCTGAATGCACGTCTAATTGCATTGTGCATTTGAGGAATTGCAGTTTGTTATCAGATCAATTGATTACCTGTACTTATTAACTTCCTTTCAATGTGCTTATTCAGTATGTTGATTGTTACCACCCCAGGATACGCCAAATGCGAAATTTTCTGAAATATAGCCCAGATGGAGGTCCAATTTTGTATGCAGGGAATACTTAGGTAGTTTATACTGACCTACTTCATTGCTCATGGCCGTCCGTTCGATGGGTGGACGATATTCTGAAGAATGCGGGTCACTTTTGGATGAGATTAGCACAGAACCGGGATCAGTGGCGTACAGGAAGAGAAGCCTATGCTCAATAGAGGGCGTTAAATGGCTGCCAATGATGATGATGATTTCTCATGATCCGTAGAATGGCCAAGGAAAGAGCCTTGTTTATTTTCCTGGTTATTACTCGTAACTACTTACCTAACACATAACCAAGTATAGTCAAATTCAAATTGAACTGAAAGCAATCCTTGGACGTAATCATAACAACCATATTTAGCTGTTGGAATTTCAACTGAATATATGTAAATTATGTTAAGACGATAGATGAGACAAGGATTAGAAGTTCTGATTTTGAATCTACGCATAATTCTGTTACAAAAATTATCAGATCCAAAATAATAATCGATTGTCAACCTGTAAAAGATTACATAAGGCCGGGAGCGGGAGTACACCTGTCTGTTCTTACGTAAGATTTAAAGACGGAGGTAGCTTACGTCTTAGTATAGATAGACTAAGGAATGGGTGGGTAATATCATTATCTCGTCCCTTGGTATAGCTCCGTAAGTTCCGTAACATAACTTGCGTAACAACCTACAGGGGTCCATTTCTCCAAAGCTTGTAACTTGTAATACAAGCGGAAGTCCTTGGGCCCGTTACTCGAACGCTTGTAACTTGTAATACAAGTGGAAGTCTCTTTTTAACACTATTAATTAGATAAGGACTTCCGCTTGTAATACAAGTTACAAGCTTTCGAGAAATAGGCCCCTTATCTCATTAATTGTGTTAAGAAGAGGCTTCCACTTGTATTACAAGTTACAAAATTTTGAAAAATGGGCCCCAGGTAACCCTGACCTTATACGCTGCCTGTGAACGGTTTACTAGAAAAACTGTAACAATCTTACTACAAGCAGTAGCCCTCGTGGCCAAACGAATTTTACGCAAGCGACGATGACCTGGATCGCAGTAATTTCATAGCTGCGCCGGCGCAGCGCCGTGGGACCATCTTTCTGACGGTTTGTAGTTTACTTTCTCGCCCGAATATTACTGTCATAAGAGGCGGCATTGTTTGGCTATTATCTTGTTTGGGGTTCTAGACAAGGTGTCATACGCGAAAAGTAATAAATGTATTAAGCCTCCTATGTTAAGCCAAAGTTTTTTGTGTGATTGCTGATTGTTGGGTCGTCGCTATGTATAAAGCCAAATCTATCTACCCGTGTGAGTGATAAAAATCATGAACAATATTTTGAAGACTACAATCTAACGATATTTAGAATTTCAGCGTAATTTTACATTCGTTACATTGAGATGTGACTCGTTATTTTTTGTAGAGTAAAGGTGGATTTACACCAAACGAGCAAATGCTCATTCTATTCCCCACTGCTGTCGAACTATTTAACCCGTGGGTACCTTAATAGTTCGACAGCTTCGGCGCCCCCTGTTTTCTTCCAGTATCAACGCCCCCCCCTAATACCATCAGCACCCCCTAGGGCGTTTGGGACCACTTTGGGAATCTACTCTCCAATGCATAATCCATACCATACTTATTAGAGTGACGGAGAAAAATCCTCGAAATTTGCGGATAACGAAATTCGGGGTGGGCCTGTTCGTTTCGAAATTCAGATCAGGCGTACTACCGCGAACACCGAAATTCAACGAAGGCGTCCTTAGAGTGAGAGACAAATCCCCGAAATTTGCGGATTTCGTGGGTCGCGTTAGGCCCCCGCATTAAGTACGAGATGTAGGAAATACCGTTAGTCAAAGTCAAAAGTCAAAATATTCTTTATTCAATTAGGCCCAGCAACGAGCGCTTTTGAATCGTTAAACTAAATAGCGAATGAGAGAAAAAAAAAACTACCTCCGGTTCTAACCCTACACCACTGCCTGAGAAGAATCCGGCAAGAAACTCAGCAGTTAATAAACTCCGGCAGTTAATAAACTGAAGGAGCTGTGTAGGACATGATTCCAGGCAGGCATTTATTTAAACAATAAATTAGACATTCGAGGTGAAAACTTTTAATAGCACATTATTGACAGTCACAAACGAAAGGTTAGTAGATTGTGTAGGCCCCAGAACGTGTCGAAGAGAGGCCTATGCTCAGCAGAGAGATAAATGGCTGAATGATGAAGTAGTCGATAATGTCGATATCGAGTGATGATGCGACACGCGGAGGGGCCCGAACGCCACCTGTGCGAAGCCCATCTTCCAGGCGAGCGCGCTTCCTGCAGCGCGGCGCGTGCGCGGGCGCAGCGGGCATAGAGTAAAGCACCGGTACATTGTTCACTTATAACAGAGATTATTTAGTTTAAGTAGATATATCAGCACCATACATTAAAATGCATCCACCTGAAATGTCGTCACTACTAGACGGCGCCACGGTTGTTCGTGAGCATGGCATACAGATGGCTCTGAAACAGTATATACACTACCTTTGTTGTTCGTCCATTGGCACAGATGGCTCTGAAACAGTATACACTACCTTGCCACGAACGAAACGCATGATCACTTGTAACACATAGCATATTTTGCCGTACCACGATGTAGGGAGGTTGGTAATGTGGTTCATGCGTTCGGCTGTGAAGCAGAGGTACCAGGTTCAAATCCTAACTATATGCGCTGAAAATGTTCTTTTATTTCTTTTTTTTCAAACTTTGTTTTTTTTATTTTTTTGTTGCGCATAATCTTTGATTTTGTAAAAACAGTGTTTTACAAGGTGCAAACGGGCGGGTTTTTATTTTGTTGTCGAATTATAAAATTTTCCATATATGGACTTTTATACATTTTTTCTAATCAGAATCACGAGCTCTTTCGTTTCGTTTTATAGTTATACAAAGTGACCATAGATCCGATAGATACATACGTATACATACAGGGTGTTACATACATAATTATACAGGGTGAAAATGAGTATACAGACGAACTTGAAGCGTGAAGAGTGTACCTAGTTATTCCTGACAGAGTTGGGTTATACTCGTTTCTGACTAATTCGCATACGTTGAATACAATTTTCGGGTCCATTATGAGATCCAAGATGGCGGCAACTTATTTTTGCATTTTTCATCATTATACTCGTTTCTGACTAATTCGCATACGTGGAATACGATTTCCTGGTCCATTCTAAAATCCAAGATGGCGGGAACTTTTTTTTTGCAATTTCCATCATTATACTCGTTTCCGACTAATTCGCATACGTGGAATACGATTTCCGGGTCCATTCTAAAATCCAAGATGGCGGGAACTTTTTTTTTGCAATTTTCATCATTATACTCGTTTCAGACTAATTCGCATACGTGGAATACGATTTCCGAGTCCATTCTAAAATCCAAGATGGCGGGACCTTTTTTTTTTGCAATTTTCATCAATATACTCGTTTCCGACTAAATCGCATGCGTGGAATACGATTTTCGGGTCCATTCTAAGATTCAAGATGGCGGGAACTTTTTTTTGCGATTTTCATCATTATACTCGTTTCCGACGAATTCGCATAACTGGAATACGATTTCCGAGACCATTCTAAAATCCAAGATGGCGGGAACTTTTTTTTGCAATTTTCATCATTATACTCGTTTCTTACTAATTCGCATACGTGGAATATCATTTTTGGGTCCATTCTAAGGGCCAAGATGGCGGTAACTTTTTTTTTGCAATTTTCATCATTATACTCGTTTCTGACTAATTCGCATACGTGGAATACGATTCCCGAGTCCATTCTAAAATCCAAGATGGCGGGAACTTTTTTTTGCAATTTTCATCATTATACTCGTTTCTAATTCGCATACGTGTAATACGATTTCCGGGTCCATTCTACGATCCAAGATGGCGGCTGCTTTTTTGTAATTTTCATCATTATACTCGTTTCTGACTAATTCGCATACGTGCAATACGATTTCCGGGTCCATTCTGAGATTCAAAATGGCGGGAACATTTTTCTTGCAATTTTCATCATTATACTCGTTTCTGACTAATTCACTTACGTTGAATACAATTTTCGGGTCCATTATGAGATCCAAGATGGAGGCAACTTATTTTTGCAATTTTCATCATTATACTCGTTTCTGACTAATTCGCATACGTGGAATACGATTTCCTGGTCCATTCTAAAGTCCAAGATGGCGGGAACTTTTTTTTAAATTTTCATCTTTATACTCGTTTCTGACTAATTCGCATGCGTGGAATACGATTTTCGGGTCCATTCTAAGATTCAAGATGGCAGGAACTTTTTATTTTGCAATTTTCATCATTATACTCGTTTCCGACTAATTCGCATACGTGGAATACGATTTCCGGGTCCATTCTAAAATCCAAGATGGCGGTAATTTTTTTTGTAATATTTGTCAATGTACTCGTTTTCAACTAATTTATAAACGTGGAACCCTAATTACGGGTTAAATTAATATCCAAGAGTTTTTATATTTAGCACGTTCTTATGAGTAGCGGAAATGCAGTACCTACAATGAAAAAAAAAACTGCATAAAACGAAAATCGTATTCCACGTATGCGAATTAGTCAGTAAAAAGTATAATGATGAAAATTGCAAAAAAAAAGTTCCCGCCATCTCGGATTTTAGAATGGACCCGGGAATCGTATTCCACGTATGCGAATTAGTCGGAAACGAGTATAATGATGAAAATTGCAAAAAAAAAGTTCCCGCCATCTTGGATTTTAGAATGGACCCGGAAATCGTATTCCTCGTATGCGAATTAGTCGGAAACGAGTATAATGATGAAAATTGCAATATAAAAAGTTCCCGCCATCTTGAATCTTAGAATGGACCCGGAAATCGTATTGCACGTATGCGAATTAGTCAGAAACGAGTATAATGACGAAAATTTAAAAAAAAAAGTTCCCGCCATCTTGGATCTTAGAATGGACCCAAAAATGATATTCCACGTATGCAAATTAGTCAGAAACGAGTATAATGATGAAAATTGCAACAAAAAAGTTCCAGCCATCTTGGATTTTAGAATGGACTCGGAAATCGTATTTCACGTATGCGGATTAGTCGGAAACGAGTATAATGATGAAAATTGCAAAAAAAAAAGTTCCCGCCATCTTGGATTTTAGAATGGACCCGGAAATCGTATTCCACGTATGCGAATTAGTCGGAAACGAGTATAATGATGAAAATTGCAAAAAAAAAGTTCCAGCCATCTTGGATTTTAGAATGGACTCGGAAATCGTATTTCACGTATGCGAATTAGTCAGAAACGAGTATAATGATGAAAATTTCAAAAAAAAAGTTCCCGCCATCTTGGATCTTAGAATGGACCCAAAAATGATATTCCACGTATGCAAATTAGTCAGAAACGAGTATAATGATGAAAATTGCAAAAAAAAAGTTCCAGCCATCTTGGACTTTTAGAATGGACCCGGAAATCGTATTCCACGTATGCGAATTAGTCGGAAACGAGTATAATGATGAAAATTGCAAAATAAAAAGTTCCCGCCATCTTGAATCTTAGAATGGACCCGAAAATCGTATTCCACGTATGCAAATTAGTCAGAAACGAGTATAATGATGAAAATTGCAAAAAAAAAGTTCCCGCCATCTTGGATTTTAGAATGGACCCGGAAATCGTATTCCACGTATGCGAATTAGTCGGAAACGAGTATAATGATGAAAATTGCAATATAAAACGTTCCCGCCATCTTGAATCTTAGAATGGACCCGGAAATCGTATTGCACGTATGCGAATTAGTCAGAAACGAGTATAATGATGAAAATTTCAAAAAAAAAGTTCCAGCCATCCTGGATTTTAGAATGGACTCGGAAATCGTATTTCACGTATGCGAATTAGTCGGAAACGACTATAATGATGAAAATTGCGATATAAAACGTTCCCGCCATCTTGAATCTTAGAATGGACCCGGAAATCGTATTGCACGTATGCGAATTAGTCAGAAACGAGTATAATGATGAAAATTTCAAAAAAAAAGTTCCAGCCATCCTGGATTTTAGAATGGACTCGGAAATCGTATTTCACGTATGCGAATTAGTCGGAAACGAGTATAATGATGAAAATTGCAAAAAAAAAGTTCCGGCCATATTGGATCTTAGAATGGACCCAAAAATGATATTCCACGTATGCGAATTAATCAGAAAAGAATATAATGATGAAAATTGCAAAAAAAAGTTCCCGCCATCTTGGATTTTAGAATGGACCCGGAAATCGTATTCCACGTATGCGAATTAGTCGGACACGAGTATAATGATGAAAATTGCAAAAAAAGTTCCCGCCATCTTGGATCTTAGAATGGACACAAATGGCAAATTCAAAAAATGTAGACACAATAAGAGAAAATTAGTAGTAGCCCTTTTTTTTCTTACAGAGTTTGTTGGATGTTGGACAGAGTAGAGCTATTTATTGCCAATGATATACATATATAGAGTGCCATTAGTAAGAGTTTAATTATTATTTCGCTATGTGAGTTTGGTATTGAAGCGTAGAATAGAAACAGAATGCAATGCTCAGATTACCTTAAATTTTCTATGCCTCTCGTTTCGTTTGTTGCCAGCTCGTCTGATTACGGTAAAGCAAAGAGAATGCCGACGCCGGCAACGCCGCGCCGCAATGTATTTGTTATATAATTCGGATATACCCTAATCAGCTATTTATTGTTATCAGTTGTTATGTTACGGGTTCAAATCCTAGCATATGACTTGTAATGTATGTATTTTTTTGTTATTATTAGTGATGTAGGGACTTTTTCCTTTTTTTTTATTGTATTTATTAGTTTTTTGGTTTTTTAGACCTCCTTAAACATTTAAAATCAATATATGCAAGATTTTGTTCAGCGACATCTATAGATTATTTCTGTCAAGACTCGAGCAGTGTACTGTTTGACGCGTATCGAGAAAAACGCATAAAAATATGTACGTGCAATAATAGATGGCGCTGAAATCAATTTATTCCAAAAATAGTTAATTTTTTATTTACTAATTTACTCTTCTAGAAAGGGTGGTTTTGACTATTTTCGATGTATGATGCTAAATTAATTAAAACTGTGCACTAACAGGTAGTAAATATCTGGATTTCAAATAAAACTAAATCTATTACTAGTCAATCGTGCTCCTAGTGACATCTATTCTAACATATTCCGAACTATTTGAGCCTTCTATGAAACAGACCCTCTATATTTGGGTACTTTGTGCTTATAATTATTGACAAAATAAAGTATTTTTCTACTCGTTCACTATAATGATTGAATTGTAATAATATTGGGAATTTAACGAAGATGACACATAACCTTTTAACGAGTTTACCGCAATTTAGGATTAAGATTACACAAAATTTTAATCATACACAGCTATATATAATGAACTCATTATACAACGCTGTAGGTAACTGTAATAAAGACCTATAGCGTGCCAGCAAAAAAGACATCAACGGGCGGCCACCTCGGGATCTGCACTTCGTTTCAGCGTATTTTTTTAATTATTGATATTTGTTAACTTATTTTGAAATTTTGTAAAATAACGCAATCTTAATTCAAAAATTACAGTGGACGAGTACAAAAGTTATAAACATACCAACGGTAAGCTCGATAAAGGCTTATGTGTCATCCCTGGCAAATTCCCAAATTTCCCAATATTATTATGGGGTATTTCGGAATAATCGGAATATTCCCAATTCTCATACTTACTGTGCTTATGACTAGATGCTTAAGACTCTATTACCATCTCGAAATTTGTTTGGGTCAAGGACCAGGACTAAGATTCAAAACACGGACATTTGGCGTAAATCCCATATTTTCCCAGGACTTTTTACACAATAAGTAATGCTAGGAAATACTTAAATGCAACCCTCACTTTCCTAACATGAAAAGTGACCGGGTTTTCCGCTGACATTAAAAACACCTCCGAACGGCCTCCAAGCTTAGATAGTACAAATCCAGAAAACCTCGGATTGATGGCAGCCCTACTTGTGATAAAAAAAGATTTCACGATTTACGCACCCGCAGCTAACAAT
>JALPQI010031358.1:0-70155 GCA_025490895.1 Thaumatotibia leucotreta
CATTTTAATTTGTTATACATAGAAAAAAATGGTAAAGGACATTATTGCTTCATTAAAGACCTTGTACGATTAATTCGAAAACAAGTAACTTTACATAGAGGTCAAATGAATTTCTGTGACTCATGTTTACAATTTTTTAAAAGCGAAAATAAATTTAAAACTCATCATTGTTCTGAAATTGTAACAGTTTTACCTAATGAAAATACTGTCATTCAATTTAAGAATTTCGAACGCAAGCAAAAAATTAATTTCATTATATACGCTGACTTCGAAAGCATGTTAATTAATTGTAATTCAAAGAATGGTAAAAATACGCAGAACCTGAAAAAGCATGTCCCAACATGTTTTGGTTATTATGTATGCTGCTCGCACGATTCCAGTTTGAATAAATACGTTTCTTACAGAGGTGAAGATTGCGTGAAAGTTTTTGTTGAATGGTTAATTAACGATATTCAAGAAATTAACAGTATACTGATTAAAAATAATCCTATGAATCCATTATCAAAAGAAGAACAATGTAATTATGAGAATGCTACACACTGTCATATTTGTAAACAGTTTTTATTTGGTGACAAAGTTCGTGATCACGATCACATCACATCAGAATACAGAGGTGCCTCTCACTCACTATGCAACCTGCAATACAGAATCTGTCCATTTGTACCAGTTGTCTTACATAATTTAGCTGGGTATGATAGTCATCTCTTTATAGAAGAACTTACAAAGTACCCCGGTTCTATTAAAATAATGCCACAGTCCAAGGAAAAATATTCATGTATAAAAAAAACGATATCTTCAACTAACGAACCGAGTCAATCACTTGAAATAAAGTTTATTGATTCCTACCAATTTCTTAGTTCCAGTTTATTTGAGTTAACCAAAAGTTTGAACAAAGAAGATTATGTTAACTTGTCTAAAGAATTTACTGATGGGTACCACTTTCAGTTATTAACACGTAAAGGTGTTTACCCTTATGATTACATTGATTCCTGGTTAAAATATGAAGACAATAAATTACCAGAAAAAGAAATGTTTTATAATTCTCTGCAATGTAAACGTATATCAGATACCGATTTTAAGCATGCCGAAACTGTATGGTCAGCTTTTAATATAAAGACTTTAGGAGAATATACTGATTTATACTTAAAATGTGACGTCTTATTGTTATGCGATGTATTTGAACATTTTAGAAATACTAGTTTGCAGCATTATAATCTGGACCCTGCTTATTATGTATCTGCGCCTAATTTAAGTTGGGATGCTATGCTTTTGTTTACAGACGTAAAATTACAATTAATACACGATTTAGAAGTATATCAGATGATAGAAAGAGGAATACGTGGCGGGTTAGCCCAGTGTTCTCTTCGGAATTCAAAAGCAAACAATAAATACACACCCGATTATGATGCTTCTAAACCCACATCATATTTGATATATTTAGATTGTAACAATCTCTATGGTTATGCGATGAGACAAAAAATACCTGTATCAGATTTTGAATTTTTAAATCCCGATGAAGTTATCAATTTTAACATACTGACCATACCAAGAAACGGTGAACATGGATACATTTTAGAAGTTGATATGAGTTATCCTGATCATTTACATGATTATCATGCTGACTTGCCCTTTGCACCTGAAAAGTTTGTCCCCCCTGGAGGAAAGACAGAAAAGTTAATTGCAAATTTACATGACAAATACAACTATATCATTCATTTCGTACATTTAAAAGAATGTCTAAAGAATGGGTTAGTGTTACAGAAAATACATCGCATCCTTCGTTTTAGACAGTCTAATTTCTTACAAAAATATATTGATCTCAATACTCGATTGCGACAAGAAGCTTCTACTACATTTGAGAAAGACTTTTTTAAATTACTAAACAATGCTATATTTGGTAAAACCATTGAAAACAAGCGAAATCATATGCAAGTTCAATTAGTTACAAAATGGAAAGACAATGACAATAAAACAAACAAGCACTTAGGTGCAGAGAAAATACTATTGAAACCTAATGTAAAGAGTGTATCTATAATTAATGAAAACTTTGTAGCTATTCAATTAAGTCCAGAAAAAATTTGTTTAGACCGCCCCATTTATGTTGGATTTACAGTTTTAGAATTGGCGAAAAAGCACCTATACCGATTTCATTATGATTTCGTTAAAAAAACGTACCAAGAAAATGTTAAACTCTGCTATACTGATACTGACAGCCTTCTATATAACATTATAACTGACGACTTTTACAACGATCTAAATAAAAACATATTAAAATTTGATACTAGTAATTATGAGCACAATAACCCGTACGGTATACCTAAATTGAATGCTAAAGTACCTGGTTTATTTAAAGATGAATTTGGCGGTGTGGTAATTACTGAATTCGTTGGATTAAGAGCTAAACTGTATTGTTTAAAAAGTGTAAAGAAGACAATAACAAAAGCAAAAGGAGTCACGAAACCTATAACTAATAAATTAAAAATTAAACATTTTGACGAAGCTTTGCAAACAAAAAAAGTGTATAGCCATAATATGAATATGATACGATCTATCAAACATGTTTTATATTCACAGCAAGTTGATAAAGTCGTTTTAAACTGTAACGACGATAAAAGGCAAATACTGCCCGACAACATACAAACTTTACCATGGGGCCACTGTAATACTATATTTTAAATTAAATATAATCGTGAAGTATTTAAGTATAATTTGTTTTTTTATAAGTTATTTTTAAGGCTTCTCTGTATCACTCTCATAAATGCAATAAATTAATTGACTTGTTAAATAATCATTGTTGTTTTTATTTGGTAAGGCACCTATATAAAGCGTTGAAATATCATATTTTCCTCATATTCACAATGAAATTCATTAAGCATACTCAAACTCTGGAAGTAAATAGTATAATAGTAGAAAATGATCGTCACAGAAATACAACACATAGTACATTATTCCCCAATACAATTCGTTGTATAATATGTGGACCCTCAAACTGTGGTAAAACTAATATAATGTTAAATTTACTAATACATGAAAATGGTCTAAAGTTTAAAAATATCTATTTGTATTCAAAGACAGCTTTCCAGCCAAAGTATCGTTACCTCCAGCAAATTATGGAGAAAGTTCCAGATGCCAAGTTTTTAATATTTAACGACAATAACGAAGTTATTCATCCAAATGAGGCCATGACCGATTCAATCATGATTTTTGATGATGTCGCATGTGAAAATCAAGTAAACATTCGCAACTACTTTGCTATGGGAAGACATAGACAAATTGATTGTTTTTATTTATCGCAAACTTATTCCAAAATTCCAAAACAATTGCTAAGGGATAATGTCAATCTGTTAATTGTTTTCAAACAGGATGATATTAACTTGAAACATATATACAATGAACATGTGAACACTGATATGGATTGGATAAAATTCAAAGAACTTTGTTCAATTATATGGTATACTCGTTTTAGCTTTTTACTGATCAATAAAGATTGCGGTATAAATAAAGGTCGATATAGACAAGGGTTTGACACATATATTTATTTTTAGATTTTCCATTATAAAATGATTTAAATGTCAACGTAGTCCTCACTTGAATTTAAGTGCCTGTATTAATCGGTTGATGTTAACGCTGGTAAAATGGATACACGTTTAAAAGAACAAGTTATTAAAGCTGCAGATAATATTAAAAAAAAAATAAAGAAGATTAATAATGAAGAACATGAAAATCATATACATTTTAGAAAAGTTTTTAAGTCTATTACTGAACCATTGGAAAATATTGCTATGCAAAGTGTTAATGTCAAACCGGATTTTATTATGAGCACTAGTACAGATACGAATGACATATCTCAGAGTTTAAATGATTCTACAGGATACAAAAATTTCAAAGATCTAATTGATCCTGATGGACACTCCGAATATTATGAATACTCTAATGATAACGATAATAATTCTCACGAAGAAAATAATGATACACTTTTATCTCTAAAAAAAAGAAGATATGATTGATTTATATCAGGACATTAATATACCATTCGGTATTCGCAGCATGAATAAAAAGTTGATGATGGGTAATTCTGATGTATGCTTATCTTTAGTGAATAATGGTACTAGTACTGAAAAAAAATATGTTATTACTATCGATAAGAAAAAGTTTGATTTAACCGCTGGTTTAAAGGAACTATTAATGCGAAACAAACCCGATCTCAAGCTTGTTACTGAAAACGACAAAACTGAATATAAAGAAATGCTGATACGTACAAACGCACATAAACGTGATTTTGATCCAAACGGAAAAATAAAAGGAGACAAAGGTTCAAAATATTGTACTATTATCAAACCCCTCTTTTCACAACTAATTGACACGAAATCCCACAAAAACCTTTCAGAGCAGGTATCAAACGTTAAAGTAGGTGGAAACTTGCCTGAATTAAAACATTATAAAAGTAATACAGACTATATATATTGGGATGATCCAAATGAATTAATTGAACGACTAACACTTTTAATTGCATCTAAAAACGCTGGTAACACGAACCATGATAATGAAATTATATCAATTATTGAAGAATTGAAGGAAGCTGGTATTGTAAAGCAATAAAATATATCGAAGTATTATGTTAGTGCTCAGTATGTAAATACACCCTTCTCAGACATGACAAATAACAGAAACGTTGACAATTGTGAAGCAGAATTAAATAAAATATCAAGCTCGGATGAGAATGCATTAATAAATTCAGAAATAATAAACAAAATCGAAGACTGTGTGAAAAAGTTCATAAATCTTGATAACAAAATTTTTGCTTTATTTAATCGAATAAAGAAAGTTGAAAAAGATATTTCAAATAAAGAACTTGAACAAAATCTGAATAAACATTATGAGCAAACTAGACGTCGTAAATGAAATTCACAAAAATGCAAGGGTGAATTTCCCTCGAAGGAGTGTAATTTTAAGGGATATCGATGACCTTTGGCAAGCTGATTTAATAGATATGCAGACGTTTTCAAAACTGAATGCTGGTTATAAATACATATTTGTGATTATTGATTGTTTCTCAAAATACGCCTGGACAATTCCACTCAAACGTAAGACTAAAGAAATCGTATCTAAAGAGTTGCACACGTTATTTTTATCAACAGGACGTAAACCACGCAATTTACAAACAGACCGGGGTAATGAATTTTATAATAATGATTTTAAAAAAGTTGTTGAAAAATATAATATTAATCATTACTCTACATATTCCACAAAAAAGGCATCAATAGTTGAAAGACTTATAAGAACTCTTAAATCTAAGCTGTATAAGGAGTTTAGTCTGAAGGGGAATTATAAGTGGATTGATGGAACTCTTGATCAGATAATTTCAGAATATAATCAAACTTTTCATAGGACTGTGGGAAAAGCACCGGCCGCAATCAATCATAGTAATAAAGAATCTGTATTACAAAGATACATTAGGAATACACTATCAAAGAAAAAACTGTTTTGTAAAAGGTTTCATGTTGGAGATTTTGTAAGAGTCAGTAAGTATAAAGGATGTTTCGAGAAACGATTTACCCCTAATTGGTCAACAGAAATATTTAAGATAACTAAAGTTCAAAATACTAACCCAACCACATATTATCTAGAGGACACCAAGCGTAGACCCATTTTAGGAGCATTTTATGCGCAAGAAATTCAGAAAACTTTGCACCCAAATGTTTATCTTGTTGAACGAGTCTTAAAACGTAAAGGAAATAAAGTATATGTTAAGTGGCTCGGTCTTCCATCAAGTGAAAATAGCTGGATTGATAAGACAAATCGTTTATAGTGCTTAAAATTAAGAAAAGTGTTTATATTAGCTATCACTTTTTCATGCAGTCATTTGTATTTTGAACTTTACACTATAAAGACCACAGTACTTACAAAAATTATACATAATAATATTAATACATTTTATAAAAATGGCATACACGAGACATAACCCTGAAAATGAAAATAAGAAGAAATCTGGAGCTGGTTTAAAGAAAACTTTTAACAATCTTGTTTTACACACTAAAAAACATGTCAGTAAACTAAAGCCAAAATGTAAGAAAATGTTAATGGAACTAGCATATGCTGCTGCTCAAGAATTAGCATCGGACTTACCTATACAATTACCCCGAGTCATACCTGTACCTAAAACTGGTGGATTTTTACCATTAATTCCAATTTTAGCAGGATTATCAGCTACAGGAAGTTTAGCAGGAGGTGTCGCTGGAATAAGCAAAGCTATTAATCATTATAAAATAGCAAAACGACAATTAGCTGAATACAAAAGACGTAATATAAAAATGGAAGCTAAATGTATTGGAAAAGGATTACATCTTAAGCCATACAAGGGCGGACTAGGAATCTTTATTTCGAATAAAAAAAACTAGATGATAGGCTACCCAATAGAGCATTGAGTAATATCGACATAATAAAACATTCGAAAAGTATTCCATATTTTCGTGGTGTATTCATGAGAGATGAATTACCAAAAAAGCCATTATCGATCGAATGTGGTGTTATTAATTTAGATTCTTCTGAAAATAATGGTACTCACTGGGTAGCCTACGGAAAATTTAAAGATTATATTGAATATTTTGATAGTTACGGGAATTTAAAACCTCCTAAAGAATTCATAAAATATATGGGAGCTAATATACACTATAATTATGATAATATACAAAAAAAACATTTATTTAACTGCGGACATTTATGTTTAAAATTTCTGTATTCGTTCTGGGAAAAATGTTTGCCAAATATATAAGCATTAAATACACGATACGAACAAAATACATAATAAAAAAACAATATTGATAAAATGATACCTATTTTAATTCACCTCACATTCCATCTCGAACAGTGCCTAGAGAAGGGTGTTAAGCATACGTTTACATAATAATACCTAACAAAATAGTTCTTCCTGTCAAGCATCATGTATGTTTTCAATAAAAGCGTAATTACAAGGGCAACAACCAATATTCAAGCCCCAACCTTTAAAGGAGCAAGTCGATTAAATTCCAGCAAGAAAATTACTAAGAGCAATAAATTATTTCTTCGTTCTCTTGGGCTTAAAATAAAATAAAAATATATATTATAAAATGCTACATATCACAGATCTCCCGCAACAAGATAATTCAATTGAAAGCTATGCCATCCATTCATATAATCCCTACAATCATAGCTTTAAGGAAAATGATGAAATCAGAATACCCATTAATCAACAGGATGTATATGTATTACCATCGGCAAGCTCCATTTACATTGAAGGATATGCAAGTGTGTCTGCAGTAGACGCAACGGGAAAAACGATAACAAAAGATGTAAATTTAACAAATAATGCTATACTATTTTTGTTCAAAGATATAAGTTATGAAGTGAATGGGATTGAAATAGATCGAAATAAAAATACGGGGATCACGACAACGATAAAATCTCTTATTTCAATGAATGAAGGAGAAAGTAAGAACGCTGCATTGTGGGGTTGGAATTTAAGCGGATTTACTCTAAATAAAGGTCATTTTTCCGTCATAATACCTCTGAATAAAGTGCTCGGCTTCGCAGAAGATTATAATAAAATTTTCGTTAATTGTAGACATGAACTTGTACTACATAGAAGTAATTCAGTTTTAAATAGCGTCGTAATAGATAAAGGTGATAAAGTTCAAATAGATATCCATAAAATCCAATGGCGTGTACCACACATTAGAGTTTCTGATCGTAATAGATTATTATTACTTAAATGTTTGGAAAAAGATCGTGCTATACAAGTAGCGTTCCGGAATTGGGACTTATATGAATATCCACTTTTACCTAAAACAACAAAACATGCATGGTCAATAAAAACTGCTTCCCAGTTAGAAAAGCCCAGATATGTTATATTAGGACTACAAACTGATAGAAAACTGAACAAGTTAAAAAATTCCTCTGTATTTGATCACTGCAATATAACTAACGTTAAGTTATTTTTAAATTCACAGTATTTTCCATATGATCCACTTAATTTAAAATTTAGTGAAGATAAATTTAGTATATTATACGAAATGTATGCTAATTTCCGTCAGTCGTATTATGGCCTCAGTATCGATCCTCTGCTTGCCCTGAACACTTTTGGGAGAAAAACTCCGCTATTTGTTATTGACTGCTCAAGGCAAAACGATTCATTAAAAACTGGACCAGTTGACGTTCGACTAGAAATCGAGTCCTCAGAAGACATACCTGAAAATACGACAGCCTACTGTTTGATTATAAACGATCGTCTTGTAGAGTATAAACCTCTGAGTAATATAGTTCGGAAATTATCATGAATGTGATTTTGGATGTTCAAGGATTTAAAAATGATAACAATCAATTTATACCCAAAGAAATAGCTATTATTTACCAAAACAGTTTTCTTGTGTTGCTCATCAGACCACCGCATCCGTTCTATGCCTTAACAAAGAAAGAACGTTTACAAGTCTCATGGGTCGAAAAATACAGAGGAATATTATGGAATGAAGGCTATGTACCATACTTTAATTATAAGAATTTGATTGTGGACTTCTGTAAAAATAAACACATTTATACAAAAGGTTATGAAAAAGTGCAGTGGGTGAAAGAAATAACAGAATGTAATAACATTTATAATTTAGAATATTTTGATTGTCCTAATTTAAAGACTTTATGTGAAAAATATTCAACTAATTCTGATATTCAAAATTGTATATATCATACTAATGTTTGTGCTTTTAAGAATGTATCATGTATGAATAAGTGGTGTATAGAAAATAATGTTTTTTTTTTTACAAAATAAAGTATGTTTATGATATTATACATGCGGTTTCTTTTTTATATTATATATGACCCATAAAACACAATACTATTATCAATAATTTTAGTATCAAACCTAAAGTCACTTGAAGCAAACGCAACTGAATAATAAATAAAAAATTTACTTCAATGTAGGAGATAGAAGACAGTGTTGAAGTTATTATTGATCAATGTCATCTACACGGACGTCACATAAGCTCAAAATGGTTTCATTAGACATATACGATTTTCATAAAATATTAAACATGAATGTATTTGGAAAAATAAAATACATATTTGGAAACAAAAAATATCATTTAATCAATGATTATCCTCAGAAAATTACCGCAAAAATATACACATGGGATATACTATCCGATGATGAAAAAAGGAACACGAAACTTGAAGTGTACTATGAGACTAGTGATTGTGATACAAATTACTTTATACTTGTTAAAAACCCCACGAAAGCTTTACGAATCGAGTTGGCACATGACGAATTCCATGATTTATTACCATTCCTGAAACCCTGCTTGAGGATATAAATGAAGGTTGAATATTTTACACGGCTTCATTTGAGAAAATGTCTTCATCCGACGTAGAACATGTTTTCGGTGATAAATAAAAAATGGACTTCAATGTAGGAGACACTGTTGAAGTTATTATTGATCAATGTCATCTACACGGACGTCACGATGTTAAACTAATAAACACTGAACACTATTGTGGTGTTTTAATAACTAACTGTTATTTAAAATCTAAGCGAATGCGTATATATTATACTGGTTTGCGAGTATCAGCGCGAGTAATCAGAAAAGATAAATGTTTCGTAGACTTGGTACCATTGGTGTAAATAAATACAATATTCGAATGGATAAATGCTACTTCTGGAGTAAAATGTCAGCTTGAATCGATTCAAATAAGTGTTCCACTAAATGTGTATTTGAATGATAACTTCTTGAATCGATTCAAATTAGTATTCGAATGTGTATTTTTGGTGCAGCTGGATCTTATCTGATCCAGCTGCACCAATAATACACTACTAATACATATTTTTAACCTGCATCTTGTCCTTATTTTTCATAATAAAAAAAGGTTTCTTGTTTTTTTTCCATATTTTTTTTTATTTCACGCGTACAAAAAAAATATGCATACATAGCCACTAATGTCCACTGTATACATAAATAAAAGTATTTCCGTAAATCATCGTGCGTCATGCCAAAAAAAAATTTTTTTCAGATGTTGTCGTTACTGGCATACAAATAAAGTACCAGTGCAGTGTGAACATAAGTTAGTGTGTAGGTATACAATCTCTCGACACTTACCGCACAAAATATCATTGACGTAAATTGACTTATTAGTACATTTGCTTTATAAAACAGAGATAAACATTTGACACATAGTTTTGTTTTCGACATTTGATTTGTTGCATTTTCTGTTGGAAAATGGAAAAAATTAAGTGTAAGTCTTGTGAAAAAACGTTAAAAAATATATGTGGAAAGAAAAAATGCATACAAACTGGACAAGAGGCTGATTTATATGGCAAATGCACTAATAAGTCAATTTACGTCAATGATATTTTGTGCGGTAAGTGTCGAGAGATTGTATACCTACACACTAACTTATGTTCACACTGCACTGGTACTTTATTTGTATGCCATTACTGGCACTACTTCTGAAAAAAAATTTTTTTTGGCATGACGCACGATGATTTACGGAAATATTTTTATTTATGTATACAGTGGACATTAGTGGCTATGTATGCATATTTTTTTTGTAAGTGTACCTCCGCGTGAAATAAAAAAAAATATGGAAAAAAAAAACAAGAAACCTTTTTATATTATGAAAAATAAGGACAAGATGCAGGTTAAAAATATGTATTTTGTAGTTTATTTTATTGTTATCAAACACAATTTTGTTTGGTTGATCTAACTTGAACAGTTTACGAAATATGCCACTTTCAACGACACCCTGTTTATTTTACATTATCTTGAATAACTCTGAAACAAAAGAAGATCTAGAGCTGATATTAAGCATGGAGTATTCTTAGGTCCTACTAGTACACCACCTAAAATATTGACCTCATCCGTAGGGAAAGGCACCTCTTGTTCGGTAAGGCTGCTAAACCCTTAAACTCGAACCGTATTCTTTACCGAGAGTCAGTGGCGGCTGTACCTAAAGTGCGCTCGTGCGCTGCACTACCATAATTTAACAAAATCAATATCATCAATAGGCTTAGGACTTTTCATAGCATATCGTGGTTCTAAAATCCTTGGAGCCGCTATGTGTAAAGTTTTCGAAGTCAAAGTATATTGTAATATAAAATATAATGATTTATACCTACTGTCACATCGTTACTGAGTTAATTTAAATCGAACGTAATTAATTTTAATAGTCGAACTTGATTTCATAAAAAATTTTAGTTACCTTACAAAAAAAAACATAAATTTATTATCACTAACTTTTACCTGCAGATGTGTGATGTACGTGATAAAAAAAATCAAGCTTTCAATATAAATTTACTTGATGCCACTCAGCCGAATAGCTTAGGAGTAAACGTAAAGTCAAACTTGCACTATTTTTTTTTCCAAGACACCCAATTGAAAAACCTTCTTGGCTTATGATCGAACTAGTATCTCATTTTAACTTTAAAGTAAGGAGAAGAAGGTGCATAGCTTCCTGTTGGAATCTTCAAAAAATCTCGGAAAAAAAAACCTAAGTCTTGTTGTTCAAATAGTTGAGTCTAATGATTAGCTTAATTAGTTTGCTTATCTAATAAGCTCTCTAACGAGATTTTTTTGCAAGGATATGACCGATAATAAACGTATAATTCCAGAAATATCACGTGCGCCCGTATTCGTCTGTTTGAAATTATAAAATGGCCGTCATTAATTATCGTTGGCACAAAAATAAAATTGTTTGGTAATTTATCGATGAAATTGATTGTAGTTTAAGCCCTTAAAAGCTCCGACACCGCTAACCAAACACCCTGTATACTTTGACTTTGACTTCGAAAATTTTACACATAGCGGCTCCAAGGATTTTAGAACCACGATATGCTATGAAAAGTCCTAAGCCTAATCATCAATAATCATTTTTAAATACTCCACGACATTCCTTTATTTTTATTTTCATATTTAAAAAATAATTATGTAACCATTCACTACTGGCGAAGTCCTTAAAACTATTTGTTTCGCTCGTACTAAGTCAATCCGTGCGCTCGGCGGAGCGCACTCGTTAACAAGTTCTAATTGTATAGGAATCGCGTAAACACCTCTGGCGCGTGAGACGGAAGATGCTACATACAAACTGTATGAAGAAATTTGCGAATTTCGAGCGCCGTCCCGACTGGGCGGTGCCGAGTTGCCGATGATTTCCGGAATTTACCGACTCAACACGAAGCGGCTGCCGGCGGCGCGGCCCGCTGTATTGCCCTTTATTACGCGGACGTTCTTATTTTTATAATAGTACAATAAAATTATAGAACTGAAACTGTAGGTGTAGAATTGAAAGTAAATTAAATAGTATTTTATGAAGTCAAAAGCTGTAAATGTGCGAATGTGTGTGTGAAAATGAATGTGCAAAACATTTTTAAAATACGACATTATTTTTCATACTAAGTGCACCACCGGTTCTCGAAGTCAGCAGCCGCCACTGCCGAGAGTGTCTTTTTGCCACTTCTCCTACTATTATTTATGGGTACGTATTGCAATACCTAAAATTGAAAAACCTAACGTTAAATAACCTACGTTAACCTACGTTAAAAATACCTAAGGAAGAAGTAACACCTACCAATGAATCACCTAAGTTTACAATACCTATTGGAATAAATATCTAAAGTTTAAAATACTAAAAGCTACGTTGCCAAAATTTGATATCATCATCATCATCATCTCAGCCATAAGACGTCCACTGCTGAACATAGGTCTCCCCTCTGGACCTCCACATGTACCGGTTAGATGCGACCTGCATCCAGCGACTCTGAGTTTAGAGATGAGGTCGATGGTGAAGGACCACGTTTCGGCGACGTAACTCATCACTGGTAACACACATTGATTGTAGACTTTATTGGTATATCAATTAAATTTGACATACCAACATTAAAAATAACCAATGGTCAAAATACTGTTGTCCAAAGAATTTTAGTAAGCGATTTAGACCTGGGAACCGGTCGATGAAGCCCCGCTGCGCGGGGCTTCTATTTTTGCTCTAAGGGATAAAAGGTACCTAACGCACCTATCCGGGTTAGAGTAGGGGAGGTACAAATTTGTTAGTTTTTAATACACGAGCCCCCCTTGTGGCAGGCTTCGCCTACCCGTCCCCCCTTTTTTGGTTTCGCAAGGATGAGGATTCTACATTTTGAATTAAAGTCAAAACACTATTAGGCATTTAAATTTTAGGTATTTTGATCGTAGTAGTAGGCAGGTAACGTTAGGTTTTTTAATTTTAGGTATTGCAATACGTACTTAGGTACCCATTATTTATTCATACATGTCATTTTATTTTATGTCATGTCAATCGTGCTCATATAGCGGTGTAAGTGTATGTGCAGCCTACGTTGATTTTTATATACTTATGGATAACAATATGAAGATACAAAATAAGCAGACTAAATAAAAAATTCACTACGGTCTTATCAATTGAAACCCTACTGCATAGCGTATCTCAAAAAATAAACCACTACACTACTAACGCTGCTCGCAAGTGCATTATTATTTTGTTATACATGACTAAAATCGTTTCTTTTTCGTAGTTATAATATGTAAGTAAGAAAAAGTTGATCATGATATGTAGCTGTTGTAAGTTTCGCTGATCTAGTGAAATATGAAACATGTAGAGGAACTGGCAGCGAGCCAGCGGCTTGCATCACACTATAACAAAGGGTTTCATATCAGGAAATTGTTCCTAGAACAATACCAGAAAATATAAGCTTGCTCGTATAAAAACCCGTGAGGAATCACGCCCTACACCGCCTCGACCGCAACATCACAAAATTCGATCAGCTACGACAAATTTCCACAGTTGGAGTTTGTTTTCCGATCCGAGTAAAGTACTGAATAATTTATTTGTCAAATTTTAAAGCAGAATGAGAGACATTGGTACGCATGAACTATTCATAGGATCAGAAACTCGTACGTACCAATACTCTATATTTGTAGTATTCTGATATTGTTAAATACTCACGAGAACGTGGTGTCGTAACCTCTGGCTGTTATGTCGTATAGTATAGTGGGTGAAATATAAATTGGTAACTTTCTACCTACATTATAGTAAAAATAAACATTCAATTCATATTTCTCGAACTATACTCGTAGACTTAAAAAACAAATAAGTACCTTCTTACATATAAGTGTATTCGCAGAGTAAAACAAGTGTTACATTTCTGTGCGAAAATACTGAGTTGTTTTTATATTTTACAGAATTGTGCACAATTTTTAGAAAGTTATCATTATTTCTCTTACCGAACCACTTTTATAAAGTATCGTTTTTTTCTCATCATTTTGTAAGGATTTAGGAGCAAATTAATTATAGTACCTAATGCTTTGTCTTTCAGTGCATTTTATTATTTTAAAACTGCATACAGGGGAAATTAGGTAACATGTTGATGAAAAGTTACGATCACCGATGGATCGTAAAAGTTTATTATGCGTAAATACAATAGCACAAATGTGGAACTATCTCGACTTAGCTTTGAATAGTTGAAACATAAAATGATAGGTATTTTTTTATACAGTGGCGGGGAATGTAATGTAGGCACTGTGCATTTTAAGAGGAAAGTCCTCCAAAATGAACTCCTTGAAGAGGTTGTCTCAATTAAGGGATTAAAATACCTATAAGGTTTTACAAAAAAGAAGATTAATACAGGATCACAAACGCAGTCATCAAGCAGGCCGGATGCTTGTTTCCAATCGTCGTGGTAAAAAGACCAGGATCAATATTGATAAGTCTAAATACGTTAAAAGTAAGTAACTAGTTAATGTTCTTGTTTCCCTATCGAAAAATAATGTACAGATTCTATTAATCGATTCAAATAATATTTCTTCCAGTATACGAGTAATAAGTGTAATAACGTAGATTATAGAATTGCATCCCCCACTAAAGCCAATCAAATCAGCAGGACAAGATATAGTGCATAAATACATAGTTTAAATTGACTTAGTATGCGGGGTTGAGCGTGAAACACAAATAAGGTTACTCGATATTTATGATGCAAGAATGCTTGAGTGGAAAGGGGATAGTTTATAGCCTGGGCTGTATCGAGGAGCATGGGTGTAATCCGGAATCCCGACCAAGCCGCCAGTTGGCTCAGGGCCATCCTACGGTGTTGCCATTCTCATAGTTTTTACAACGTAACGACTACCGCGCCGTTTCACGGATATACCAACGTACCTAACGAGTCCATATTCCGGATTAAACAAATCGACCTTCCACGAACTATTTTCTCTACTAAAACGATAATAAAAGTCTTGTACGAGTACACAATCGTTATATTATGGCGTGCAGTTTACGATTCGACAAAAGATTACAATTTCTTGAAATGTTTTTAAACGTGGAACGCGATCATAGTTATGTACTTGTACCATATATTAGATTGACTCGCTTAGTCAATAAACATAAAGTTATTTTTCTTTTGCTACCTCAATAAAAAAATGCTAAACTTTTCGTTGTTTTTTTATAGTTTCGTATAGTCCACCTGTAATTTACCTGTAATTTCTATATTGTATTTTAAATCCGTGTATTATGAAAGCTGATCTGTTGCAGACCGTGACACTAAGCACAGCCCGACATGCTCTTGGCTGGTTTTTTAACTCTGCTATCATAAAAACAGAATTGTGGAACTTGAACTTATTTCTGAATAAATCCGCAAGGGCCTCCCAAAAGCTCACTGGAAGCGGCAATGCACTTATAAGTATTTTTGGCCACCCTGTATCTTTTAATCCTTACAACTGACTATTTCTATGGTTAAATATCTATTTCATATCTATGGATGATAGAATGGATAATTTCTAACTGAATCCGAAACCGCGGTCAATGTGATTTTAAACCTCACGGATTTGGCATATTTTGCAGATACGTACTTTTGTTTTTATTTTATCAGAGAAAAAGGCAGTTTATACATCAAATCGACATTTTAGTGAAATCGTGCGAGTAGTTTTTCACCTAAAAGCTTGTTACTTTTTTGCCGAGTGCTTCTTCCCATGCCAGCTGGGCTCCGACCGACGCCCCGCATCATCTTTTTTCCGTATCTTTCACAAATCCTCAAATTGCTCCAGATTACGACCACTAGAGTCAAGCTTTAGATAATGATAATTTTATTTTTTTGTAAATAATGTGTTATGCTATTATCAAACCGCGATTAGAATGGGATTCGAAAGTACTGTTGACACAACAGTGTAGTTATAAGTCAAACTAGAATATTTTTATAGTTTTATTCATATATTTATAGTTTAAGTGCAATAACTTACAGACAATAGATTAATTAATCACTCACTACATCTATAAACAACTCTTTTCTTGGTAAATCTTGTGTCTTTTTTTTGTGTCAACAGTACTTTCGAATCCCTTTCGGATTCCGGTTTGATAATAAAACAATTCGTTTTGTATTATATACCTGCATAAAATACGATTTTACATTCTTATTCTATACACAAAAACTTACAAACTAAACCACTAAACAAAAATAATCAATCACTTAAGTTTATCATTATCCATATCCTAGGATGGCAACTTCTCCAATGTCAATACAAATGCAAAATAAAACATCGAAGACACAGATAGAACTTTACATATAACAACATGGACCTATATGTATAAACCACCGGCTGTACAATGATAATCCACCTAAGTCTAATCGAACTAAAAATACGAGTATGTTCAAGTGCAATTCAATTTTTTGTAATAAGAACGTCGTAACAGAAGTAAGCTTCATTTATCCACAGAGTTTTAAAAAAGACCGAGATTAAAGTTATAATACTTATAATATTCAGATAAGACCCAAAATGTTACTACATATTAACAATTTTAAGCATTAGAGAAATACAAGTAAACGTTACACTTACAATGGAACGTCGTTTGAGATAATACATATCTTGATTTAAACTTTCACGATTATCACTCATATTTTAAAGACAAACGGGTCTTAATCGCTTAAACTTACGTTTCATTATATCCTGACGTTTCGGGCATGACGTTGGGCGTAACGTCAGGATATAATTAAACGTAAGTTTACGCGAGTAAGACCCGTTTGTCTTTAAAATATGAATACATATCTCATTGTCATATTATTATGACGTTACACATTTTTAATTAAAATTCAGTATTGTTTTTCGTTACCTTCTCCATTAAAAAAAAAAACAATTATGGCCTTCTATAAAGTGCCTCTGCTAAAGCAATTACTCGGAAGTAGGCTGGAAGACGCTAGCAATAAACAGACGCATAAATAAGCCCAGCCGAGCAAACGTAATCCACAATTAGCTAACAAGGCAATGAATGCCGGCATGTGATTCTTAATAATGAAACCAAATAACAGATTTGCTTACATCGACTTAAATGAAATAAACATTCGAAGTCTGATTCGACCTTTGCCAGAATGCTAAATGTGTCTGTTCGACCTAATATTAGATCAGCCTCGTACCTGTCGAAACCTAATAATACCGATACCTATTGCATCATGAAGTATGCATAGCATCGGGACCGATTCTGCTATAAATACGAAGATCGATGTGTCAAAAGCACTCGATGCGACACGAGCGTGGCCGTTCAGTCGACTAGCGACAGTAGCGACTTCATTGTTACCTCGTGGTCCAATTATTGAGACTTTGAGATGCCAAGCTGCATGACAGAAGGAGAAGCATTCCAACTGTTCCTTATCTCGAATTAATTTATTACTCTACTAGCTTTTGCCCGCGGCTTCGCACGCGTAGATTTTGGACTTCTATGAAAAGAAAATTTTTCAACCGACTTCAAAAAAGAAGGAGGTTACCATTTCGATTGTATGTAGTATATTATGCATGTTACACGGTTTCCTGCAAATAATGAATCCTATTTTGTTTTTTTTTCTCAGGAGATTCAAAAGTGGCCGAAATAAGTTTAATGGTTGTACGTTGTTTCATAGACAACATTTTCGCAGAATATTGGTTCATAGAAAATGTTTCTCGTATTTTCATTTCATAGAATGATCATTTTTCAGAGCTTTTACATTGTATAATCTGGTTTTGTATATTTTTTATTGTTCAGATATGTAGTTCTTAGAATTTCATTTCATAGCGTATTCAATCAAATATTATTAATTCGTATTGTATTTTTTGTCTAGAACAGTTGTTTCAAAAACTGAATATTCATAGAATGTTGTTTGTCATTGTATCAAACTTAATATTTTGTATTCAGTCATAATTAAACTATATAATTATTATTACATACCATTATACAAATACAAAAGAAATACCTTTGTCCAAAGAATTTTAGTAAGCGATTTAGACCTGGGAACCGGTCGACGAAGCCCCGCTGCGCGGGGCTTCTATTTCTGCTCTAAGGGATAAAAGGTACCTAACGAACCTATCCAGGTTAGAGCAGGGGAGGTACAAATTTGTTGTTTTTAATGCGGGGGGCTCCGCCCCCCGAGCCCCCCTTGTGGGGGGCTTCGCCCCCCCGTCCCCCCTTTTTTGGTTTCGCAAGGATGACGATACGTAAACAATTAATTAAAAGTAAGTAGGTATTTTATTTATCCGGGAAACTACGCTCGAAACCTAACCAATCCAAGTCGGTTTTACCCTGATTTATTCTTGGATTGGTTAGGTTTCGAGGCTAGAACAGATTGAAAAGCTAACTAACCTAACCTAACCTTCCCTACCTAACCTACTTTGCCTACAATCAACCTACTTTTTCTGGTAGCAGTTTGGTTTATTTAGAGGGAGGGCGAATAAGAAACAAAATACTTACATGAAATATGACTTATTAGGTAAGAATATCACTATGCAATAAAGTAAATAGTGGAACTAAATATTATATAAACTAGTAACTATAAAACAACAATCTACGAAATAAGTGCCTACAAAACAAAAATACATGAAATGTAATTCTAGTGTTTGGTTACTTTGTAAAGTAAAAAAGTTAGATAGCAATATACGTGGAACTGAATGTCTGTGAAATATGTTTTAAGCAATTGAATAGTCTATGAAACAATAATATTGGAACAGAAAGTATATGATCCAAATAATATATGAACTAATTTCTGTGAAACGAAATTCTATGAAACTTCTGTCTATGAAACAGTGTGCCACCAAGTTTAATATTTGTGATATTTTTTTTTGGGTTTCGCCTTGACTTGTCGACAATCATTTAATCGAATGTTGTTTTAAAAGACAACGGTTCAAGTATTTTCATTTCATCGACAAGTCATTCTGTCGAAGAATAATTTTCAGTAAATTTTAATCGGGGAAGTTTGAATGGTGCTTGAGGTTTTCCTTTACGGGTTCTTATTTTAGTTTGGTTTAAATTTAGTATTATTTATTCCGCAGTTCTAAACTAACCCTGAACCTACTTTGATAGCTGTTCGCTTATGTGTGGGGTCGCAGTTCTAACCTAAACTAAACCTACTTTGATAGCCGTTTGCTTTTGTGTGGGGTCGCAGTTCTAACCTAACCTAAACCTTCTTTGATAGCTGTTCGCTTATGTATGGGGTCACAGTTTTACCCTAACATAAACCTATTTTAATAGCCGTTCGTTTCTGTGTGGGGTCGCACTGGTCGCAGTTCTTACTTAACCTAAACCTAATTTGATAGCCGTTTGCTTATGTGTGGGGTCACAGTTCTAACCTAACCTAAACCTATTTGAATAACCGTTCATTTCGGCGTGGAATAGCAATGGTCGCAGTTTTAACCTAACCTTAAACTACTTTGATAGCCGTTTGCTCATTGTGGGGTCGCAGTTCTAACCTAACCTAAACCTACTTTAATAGCCGTTAGTTTCTGTGTAGGGTTGGAGTTCAAACCTAACATAAACCTACTTTCAAAGCCGTTCGTTGCTGTGTGGGGTTACTATTCAAACCTAACCTGAACCTCCTTTGATAGTCGTTCGTTTTTGTGTGGAGTCGCATTTCTAATCTAACCCAAAACCTACTTTGATAGCCGTTCGTTTCTGTGTGGGGTCGCAGTTCTAACCTTTCGTAAACCTAAGTAGAATCTTACCTTATTACATTCTGTTTGAAGTCTGTTTCATTGAGCAGCATATTAGTATGATATAATTAAATACTTCATTGCAAATAAACTACACGAATTAGAAAGCTAAATTTACAGTGAGGCGGCGCCCTGAAACACGTGTTAACTTATTTA
Organism: Thaumatotibia leucotreta; assembly: GCA_025490895.1. Classification (NCBI taxonomy): domain Eukaryota; kingdom Metazoa; phylum Arthropoda; class Insecta; order Lepidoptera; family Tortricidae; genus Thaumatotibia; species Thaumatotibia leucotreta. The sequence continues at coordinate 20,124 of JALPQI010031358.1, forward strand.
TTATTAGAAACATTCCTGTGAAGTTTCGAATAAAATAGCCCAACAAATCTTATTTCCCCATACAAACTTTAACCCTCCATTTAACCCCCATAGGGAATGAATTTTCAAAAAACCTGAAATAAGTGTTTACTTATTTATTGTTAAAAACATTCATGTGAAGTTTCGAATAAAATAGCCCAACTAATCTTATTTCCCCATACAAACTTTAACCCTCCATTTAACCCCCATAGGGAATGAATTTTCAAAAAACCTGAAATACGTGTTTACTTATTTATTGTTAAAAACATTCATGTGAAGTTTCGAATAAAATAGCTCAACCAATCTTATTTCCCCATACAAACTTTAACCCTCCATTTAACCCCTTTAAGGGATGAATTTTCAAAAAACCTGAAACATGTGTTTACTTATTTATTATTAAAAACATTCCTGTGAAGTTTCGAATAAAATAGCCCAACTAATCTTATTTCCCCATACAAACTTTAACCCTCCATTTAACCCCCATAGGCAATGAATTTTCAAAAAACCTGAAATACGTGTTTACTTATTTATTGTTAAAAACATTCCTGTGAAGTTTCGAATAAAATAGCCCAACTAATCTTATTTTCCCATACAAACTTTAACCCCCAATTTAACCCCTTTACGGGACGAATTTTCAAAAATCCGTTCTTAGTGCGCCTCTAAACATTATAAAGAATCTTACATGCCAAGTTTGAACTCTCTAGGACCAGCGGTTTGGGCTGTGCGTTGATTTAAGTCAGTCAGTCAGTCAGTCAGTCAGGACATTGCCGTTTATATATATAGATAACTCCAGTGCTTCTCATAGTAACATATTAACTATACGAGTGAATATAAATAAGTGCATAATAGAGTTAAGATCTTATAGTAATCTACATTGTCATAGAAACAAACGAGAGCGACAATATTTGTCAACGTTTCTCCAAAATATTTGCAATTTGACTCTTTAGGATGTTCAATTAAAGTAAGAGTAGGAAAGTGTCGCGCGCCACTTGTAATTTCAACAGCAAATTAAAGTGTGAGGAGCCCGGCTGGAAATTTCACAAGGGCCTCAGTTCCTCTGCCATTGGCATGCTGTGTTCACTTTACAGCTAGATTATGTCGTTTTATTTGTTACCTAGATGGGAAGTCGAAGTCTCAATCTGATTTTATTTATTTGATGCAAATATGTTTGGTAGTTAGGTGATTACTCTGTTTGGCTTGACTGGTAGAAAAAGCTATTTGGCATTAAGTACATCCGCCATGTGTGCCCTAATTTTGTATTTGTGCAATAAATTTAAATAAATAAGTATATAAATAGATTCGTTAAAGTAAGTAATGTAACCAATAAGAACGGAGTATCTTAGTCCAAAATCAAGTAAATAACGCTTTTGTTGTTATTATACCTGCCTATAACAGAGATATACAACTATAACAAAATGGCCCAATTAACTTTTTCACTAACATTTTTTCTGTCTCCTTTTTCATGTCGGTGAACCAGTAAGTTAAATGAATGTCAATTAACACGTTGTACATATTACAACGGAAAATGGTTGGGAGGCATAATTTACGTATAATTTATGAATATAAGATGTCATATACCAAAAAAAAATAGACCAAGATCGCCCAAAGCTCGAGGTGGAAAACCCACCCACTCACATATATTATTTTATATAGTACTAATTAGTGTGACTTATTGGGAAAAAATAAAACACAAGTCAAAATATTCAGTAAGATATTAATAGTTTGATTTCAGTTTTACAAAAAACTTCAGTAAAATTTATACTCTCATACTTTATCTTATCTCCAGTTTCATCAGACAAAATAATGTCGATTTAGAAGTTAAATATTTATGCATAGTAAACTACAGTTAGCAACATTCAAACCACAATCACTAACTCAAAATGTTGCTAAGTTGACTAGACTTGTTCGTTGTGTATGTACCCCTTTTCATTTATTTTTTTATTTGTTTCCAGTATATGCATAAAGGTAAGTTTAAGATATAAAGACAAGAATAATTGCTTAATTTCCCTTTGACATCAGAATCCCCTTACCGAAAAATGGAGCATTTTATAACCCCGCCTGTCTGAAAACGGATACAACATATTTATAGGAAAGTATATTATACTCCCACGCTAAGAATAACGACTGTACAGCAGAAAATTTCTACAATTATATGCCAAAGTCTCTGGTATATATGCTATGCGAGGTAGAAATAAGTGTAGCTATGATCAGCTACGTTAGTTCTTAGGTATTTAACGAAAATACTTAAATGTTAATAATGATGTTTTTTTTTATGGGTAAGCACTATTCGTAATCATTTCGGTCTAAACGTTTCATACGTCATACATACATTTTTATAGAGGATAATAATGATATAATATTATCATATAATATGAACGGGGCCTACTGGTAAAACTAAGCTACTATTAGATACTGATATGCACGATATAAATTTAAATGGTTATCTATTTCGACTAATACTGACATTTCCTACCGAAGCCACCGCAAGCAAAATTAATATTATAGCGGTAAACTTTCATTCATAACTGCTACGGGAAGGACAAGTAAATGATATATACATTTTATTAGAAGGCATAAAACGCTCGAGTTAAATTTACTAACATAATTTGAACAGTAAAAGCCAACCGCTAACCCATTCGAACGACGATAAATCACATGGAAGTTATCCGCCAACGGATGCTGTAGCTTGTAGACAGGCTACGGCTACGCCGTAGCGCGGCTACGCGACTTAACTCTGAACGCGCAACCGGGAACTGTTCGAAGTGAAAAATCACTTGGGGAATGAAAACCACATTGACAGTAATAAAACCAACCATTGTTTGTTATCCTTATTAGCCGGCTAGTCGCCGACTTTATATTAGTTTATGGGTAGGTTGGGGTTGAATAACATTATGCGCCTATCGAACACAGTTGTGCTCAGAGAGGATTGATATTCTAGCAGTGATGTACAAAATGAAGATCTGAGTCCATTATTAATTCTATTGTTCTCGGAAACACGGAGCAATCAATCATTTAAGTTATTCGCTGGGTAACAGTTTGATTCGATAACGTTGATTTTCTCACATTTACCTCAACAAGCTACTTGATGAAAACGTTAAAACAAGTTAAAATTCACATACCATTTCCAAGCGTATGTGATATGGACTGCCCTTTAATATTTTCAATTATTAATTTATTTTTAAATCTAAATTATATCAACGAATTTCAATAATGATTAAAAAAATAATAAATGTAACAGGTATAAGGGCCGATTGCAAATGGTGTTACGATGTTAACCATATAGTAGTAAATTAATTGCGTACAATATTTTGATAAACGACCCATAAACCAGGGATCGGATCACGGTTTTTTTCCATACAAAAGAACGGCTCTAATTCCATTATTTTTTGTATAAATTCTTTGTTAATGGAGTAATTCAAAAATACGATATTGTTAATTACATAAAGAGTGTAAATCATTTTAAAATATGGAGCTATTCAGAGGTTTTTCTAAAAAACCGGTTCCAATCCCTGCCTAATAGATTCCATCTTGCGTCATTCATAGTAATATGAATTAATGAGCTGGTATAATACTCACAAAAGCTTGTTATAATCCTATTTACATGAATCGTGGGACGGACCCCACATTTAAATAAGTAGCGTTTAAGTTTCGAATGAAACAAGGATAAGTGTTCGCTCTTAAACATGCCCGCTACCTGGGCCTTACCTTCGAGCATCGAAGCCGTCACGTTACGACTCTGAATGGCTCGTTTTGTGCTTACAACAGAGAGTGCTTCGCTTCAAAAACACTGCTTGCAACTTGAGAATTTTGAACCAAATGAGGGGCAAGAGGATTCGTTAACGCAAATGCTTTCCGTTCAATCGAACTCTAATGGTATTCCCTGAACGAACGTTGTAGGGGCCGGCGAATGGCGGACTAGTAATGAAAGGATTCCCATACGCAGCGAAATCATCTTTATGCTTCTGCAGAAAACATGTCAGGGACGCAATATATGTGTAGGTATAACTGAAATGTGTTTACGGAGACATACTCGTAGGTAGTTATATGTTATAACTTGTAATTGATGATCTAAGATTTTCATGATGTTTTTATTTCAATTAAATTATCACTACATAGTATAAAATAAAGTCACTTTTTCTGTCCCTATGTCCATTTGTACGCTTAAATCTTTAAAACTACGCAACGGATTTTGATGAGATTTTTTTTAATAGGTAGAGTAATTCAAGAGGAAGGTTTTTACGTAGGTATAGTGCGCAGCCGGGGCGGGTCGTTAGTAATATATATTACAAGTAAGAATACATTTGTCACCACCCCAACTCCTCGTGCGGGTGTCGTAATAGTCGACTAAGGGATTGAAGTGTCACTGACTATTCTACAAGATTGATGATAGGCAGCAGTGTCATCATAGTGGACACATTACTGCGATCGCCAATCCGCTTGCCCAGCGTGGCGATTATGGGCATTTACCTCCTAATGTGTCTATACGCATAGTTAATAGGAGACTAACATAGGCTGATGATGATGATGATTTATTACAAATTTAATATATTGAATCCCACTTGCAATTATAATAAATTTAAAATTATTTGACTCATACTTTCAAAGTCAATCATAAGACTCATGAATAATAAAGATTGTAAACTTGTTCAGACATACCAGCCAAGAATTGAATAAAGAATATTCTTCCAACATGAATTTAAATATCCCGCGGCATATTACGAGGTGATTTAAGACGTGTTCCCGGACGATAGAAGAGTGCGTGATAAAAGCGGCTTGCACGTGTAGATATTCACGTACTTATTCTCAGGCTTTATTCAGAAACTATAATTCGCCACCAACATAGCATTCTATATGGATTTCAATACATGAGACTCGAAGACTTCCTTATACATACGCTGTAGATGGTTTCACTCACGGTGACGAGGATTTGACAAAAATATATATGCCTGACCTAACTTGTGTTAACATCACAGTACGAACCATGCCTCAGGTTTTCCATAATGAAACGATCTAAATATTAATACTCAAAAATCTATATATATCGCAGGGTTTCAGTATTTTTAACACATTGAATATAAATATTATCAAGAATAAACCAATATTAGCAAAGCCTACTCAATGAAGTCATAGACATATTAGTCCAAGAGCTAGTGAACCATGAGAGTAACGGTCTCCCTGTAAGGTTAGAAATTTGTATACTTACGATTTATGGAATTCTAAGACGTTTATTTGAAGACATAAAAATTTCGAGTATACAGGATGAAGTTTATTTTACCTCATCAACTGTGCGTTTTCTATTTGATCTGTCATATTATACTTCTGCTTATTGTAATCGCCTGTCAATTTATTTTTAAGATGTATAATAAATAAACTTTATCCTATTAAATTTTCAAACTCACAGAAACAAGTTTTGAAACCCAATTTACTTAACTGTCCCCTCGCCTGGCAAGGTCTTATGCTGTTAAAAACCGCCTGGCATTGTACATACTTACTTTGAGACGTTTATTTGAAGACATATAAAAATTTCGAGTATACAGGATGAAGTTTATTTTACCTCATCAACTGTGCAGTTTCTAATGGACCTGTCATGTACTTCTGCTTATTGTAATCGCCTGTCAATTTTTTTTAAAGATGTACAATAAATTAACTTTATTCTATAATTTTTTCAAACTTACAGAAACAAGTTTTGAAACCCAATTTACTTAACAGTTCAAAAAATGAAGGGGCTGATGACGTGCAAGTCTGACGCCTGCCAGGTCACGGCTATTGCTCTTAGAATGCCATAAATCGTAAGTATACAAATTTCTAACCTTACAGGGAGACCGTTACTCCCAGGGTTCACTGGCTCTCAAGCTATATGTAAGTCTAGGTAATACGGGCGAATCCTTTAACGGAAGTTAGTCACTGGGTGTGGGACATATTAAGTACATTTAGATAAATTTTACTAAGAATGAAAAAAAATCCCTACATATATACTATTTCGGCCCACAATGTAATGCAACTCGATTTAAAAGCTCGTTGATATGTAATGCGGATAACATAACATGCCATAACAATGTTTACAGTTACATCGCTACTTCAAAAATCATAACAAATTAATTATGAGGTCAAAATCTTATATCAACATGTAATTATTTTTCCTTAAGTTGTTATGTATATTGTTGTTTGTTTATCGGTGTATTGGTGCTAAACTGTAAACCTTGTAAATATTTATTTATTTTATTTTATTATTCAATTTGTTTACATCGGCATTACAGCGCACCAATACACCGATGATGATGATGTGATTAAATAAAATAGAATAAATAAGGGTGTGTAAAAAAAAACTCTTAATCTTATTTATACGCAGGAATCCTATGCCTGTTTATATTTATCATCCTTATTAGATTAACACACTGTAGAATATGAGAATCATCCTATATATAATACGTCAATAAGTATTTTCCAAGCTGTGATGCACATTAGGTTGTATTATTGAAAATAAACTAATCTCAGTCGTGTGTATAACAAATATTTACTACATAACGAAACCCGCAACCAGGGATCGGATAACGGTCTTTGCTCCATACAAAAGAACGGTTCGAATTCCGTTCTTTTTCGTTCTTCGGTTTATAATTTTTTTGTTAATGGAGTAATTTAAAAATATGATGTTAATAGTTAATGTTAATTTTGAATACTACATAAAGAGTGTAAAACATTTAAAAATATTGAGCTATTTAGAGGTTTTTCTAAAAAACCGGTTCCGATCCCTGCCCGCAACTCATACGTAAATATTTGTACTAGTAATCGTATAGGTACTAGTAGTATTATTTTTCATATTAAATATTAAATTGTATAAAAATAACTGAGTTTTGGTTTAACCCTCTAATGCATACGAAGCCAAATATGGTTTCATTGGTTTTGGACTCTATTGACTGCTGTTAGGGTTCAAATTTGAAATGCATTTTTGCCTGTCTTATGCATTAGAGGGTTAAGAAACTTTTCAGCTATATTTGACAGTTTTTGTCTTTGGATTTAATAAAACGCTCCTTCGTGTCTAAGTAGATTTCAAGTAAGTTGGTACTCGACTTCTCATGTTTCTTTGTATTCTTTCCTGACAACAATTATTTATACCAAATTGTAACTGGAAAATCCACTTCTATTTTCAGATGCCGCCTTCAGGCTTAATATGGCAAACATGACACAATATTTAAATATTTATTACTAGAATAACGTTGCGTAGGTAGTAGTTTAGAAAGGTAAAAAAAGAAATATGTACAGCAAAGTAAAGAAAAAAGACATGTGTTGCAGCTCAAAGGTGACATCAGCTACCCTGAGGGAATAATACTCGTACGTACCTTCACATCAAATAAGTTATTTTGCTGTCGGTGTTTCTGCAAAGTAAAATCAAGTTTTGGTAATATGTACAAGTTACACTCATTGATCAGTGTTTTTTACACACTGACATAATTCGAGCTTTTTAAAAAAAGCTCCAATTTTGTTCTGTTAACTAAAATAACATATTAAATAATTTTAGAGAGTTGTGTACAAGTGAGGTACCTACGAAGGTTTTTCAAAGCACCTACGACGATAGACATTTATTATTTCTATCCATCTTGAGTCATAAGCTAATTATATTTTTTCGGAGTACTACTTACTTATATCATATTATTTTAATTGTTGCAGGGTACGTTCATAAACTAATACATGATTTAAACTTGATATTTAAAAGGTATACGTTCATATTTTCATATTGATCGAAGGTCACACAAACTTGTGTACCTCCCGCGTGTACCGAGAGAACTAATTATCTCAAATGCAAGATTAATACAACGAAGCATTTACGACATAATAATATATTTATCTAAAAAAAGTATTTTATTTTGATTATAGTCTTAATCAGTTAGTAAATTGTAATTAATTATAAAGTAGTAAGCAACTCTCGTTTCTGATTTTGTATTACTGCAGTGTTATGTTATGGTACTCGCTTTTTTTATGTACTTGGATCAATAAAGACCAAAAAAATCTGTGTAATATGCATTAAATACACCCTATATCTAATAATTAAATATTATACAAATACATGTATATCGGTGATATTAATTAGTATTATTTGGTTAATGGCATGGATCAATCAAATTACTTTAAAGAAATAAAAGCTTATTCATTCCCATGAGATAAATACTCCTTGCATTAGACTATAAGGGACAACAACAGGATTTGTAATTATTGAAAATATGAAAAACAAGATGGAATTGCATTTCCGCTAGGTCCCGACCTCATCAGCCTCCCCATAACAATATTTCCTATAAACAACAGAATGTCTCATTCTTATTCATCAGCAAATAACGACCTAAGAAATTTTCTGAGCTCCAAACTCAATTCCACCACCTACGTTGGTGTTTGCAATGCTATTCATATTATTATTCTATTTCTGACTTCGTAACGAGACGTCCAATTCCACTTTATATTAAATTGAGTACATTGACAAGGTCTTAATGTATTGCTTCGGTAATATTCGATTAGGTAATTTAAGTAGATATTCCGTATACGTAGCATTTTACCGTCTTCCATTATTTTTCTATATCCTAATCCATTATTTTTCTGCGAAGCAAGTATAATTGTCTCTGTTTGATTGGACTCATTCATCATCATCATCATCATATCAGCCGAAAGACGTCCACTGCTGAACCTAGGCCTCATTATTAGACATTAAATTAGCCATTTTGTACATTTTTGTTTCATATTTTGTGCAATGAAGTTTTGAATAAATAAATAAAACGGCTTATCATTCGTCATTTGTAACATTTTTATCTCGTAAATTAGATATTTCGAAAAATATTCGTCCTTAGCAATAACATTTAAGGACATCACTGATCCCATCAGAGATTATGATTATGATAAGACCTAAATAGGCCTACTTAAATTAACAAACATAAAAAGTTAAATTATTTGAGAACCTTTCCCAAAACTAAAACAACCTTGCAAAATCAAGACTTACTTATATTAGCTTAGTTGTTTTTGTAATCGTCCTTCAACTGTACTTTGATAACGGTGTAGTTAGTAACTGATGAAGTTATGTAATAAAACCCCAGATCATTACGCGACATTCCCACAATATAGCCGCACTTGTTCGGTCGGTTGAGTGGAGGGTGAAGATACAAGGGCACTATCTCTATCGGCCATCGTCCACCGCCGGTGCCGTAAGATTAGGCGGGGCCCGACTCCCATCGTAGCTTTACGGCGGCTGTTATCATGAACATTTCAAAGATATAGTCGAGATTGACACACTAAAATAGAGAGCAGTTTCATGTTATTTAAGCTCACTCGTACATTTTAAACTACGAGTACTATTGCCTGTTCAATTTTTGAGACCAATTGGGGCCAACTGATCTTAGACAAGTGGACAAACTATTTTAACAATTAAAAAATTCTGTCAATTTTGGATATCCTGTTGAATTCATCACAAAGTGGAATCAAGGGAAATCAGAATTTACTGTAACGAACAATACCTACCTACAATTTTGCGAATGGTTTAACAGTGCAAAACGGTTTGATGCAATCGACCGCTCTAAGTCGTCTTTTGACGTCAATACCGACGTTGGCTGAACACATGTGCATAGTAGCGTTACACAACAAGAGCTCCGATTTGTGACTCGTGCTTGATTTCATCCGATCGGCAATCTATGAAAAACATAAAAAAATATTACAGATAGTAGGTAATTTGAAATTATACTCTAGGTAAATACTGCATGTTTGTCTATATGAAATGAAATTAAATATGAAATATTGCCTTACGAGGCTTATCGTGTCTTAACTAGGTAGAATGAAACAAATACAAAATAGAAAAATAAACAATATATTTTACTATCAATCTTGCACTCAATATTTAATGAAAATCCACTAAGAAAGGTGACTAGCCGAACGGACAGACGTCGGGCATAAGAAATCATTTTTCAGAGCATCAGATATCGGTCAATTACATTAGGTACCGGTAAACTCGGGTTACATTGCCCACACAAAAAAATCCATCTTGGTAAATTATTAATTGAATCAAAACAAGATTATTTGCCTGACATCATTTAGTTAAAATGTTAGATTCCATCTTTATATTTATTTAAGCCCATCAAAGCGGTTTTTTCGTGTGGGCCATGTTACCCCCTAGGGTTAATGTAACCCGAATTTACGGTATATAGTATTACCCCCTTATTAATATACGTCTACTAACTTAACAAGCCGTTAAGTATTGTTTGTCCCTTTCACTCTTATAGACATATTGATAAAACCGAAAGTGACAAACAACACTTAGCGGCTACTTTAAGTTTTGGAGCCATCCCATAGAATATTATATATATTTAAATGAATAGGTATATACATACTCGTACCTACCGTACCGTATGTACATACATACACGAGTTGACAAAATGGGCAAGAGCACGTCGAGCCATGCTCAGTGTAGGGTTCCGTAGCTATTCAAAAACAACTGGGCCGATTGTGTTTTATTTTAAAGTATTCTATAAGCCCACTATTGATGTTTTTTTTTAATAATTCTGAAGTAGATATCTACGAAAATATTGCTTCAAAGAAAAAGTTTCTTTAGGGACCCTTATTCTTTTTAAAAGGTCTATTCAACGCTAACCATACTTTAGAATTAAAGCAAAATAATAAAATCATCCCTACTTTACGTGTAGAGGAGGTACCCGAAAAAGACATTTTTTTATATTTTATTCTACCGTTTTGTCGGCGTGATTAACATGTCTAACTGTACCAAATTGCAAGTTTCTAGTACTAACGGCAGCTGAGCTACGGACAGACGGACCCGCCATGTTCGTCTGTCTGTCCGTCTGTCCTATACTATAAGGATTCCTAGTATACTACGGAACCCTAAAAAGAACCGTCAGTGATTGCGCCGTTGTGACTCACCCCACAATCAATTCCGTTATCTGAAACCCGCAGCGGTCTAGCGAAGCGACTCGTCCAATTGCTGTTATGAAGTTCACCAAGTCATTGCCTTTGAATACGGTTTGGTTGTGATACTACACACCCTGTTTGTATTCCATTCCGGTAATTTTGACATATGACAAGTTATGTTTATGAAAATTAAATCACATGAGTAATTTCGTATTCAGTTTTGCAATTTTATATACTAGTATAACAACAATAATGTAGAAAGTTATTTAAATTATTTATATAATTGGCTTAATAATTCGCTCTACCAAAAATTCAAACTTAGACATCTATACAGGCTGGCCAAACAATATGTGCATTCCTGCTGCCATTGAGGGATTTTTTAATAAGTTCATTGGTAAGTACTCATACTGCTCGGTACGGGTCACCCTGTATACGTCGGCGGTCAACTGTAAAATCCGCCAGATCACGAAATTGCTAGGCGTGAAATGGCACCATTTTATGTTTTGACTAAGCAACATTCACCATTATGCTTAGCACATGATTGGCGCCACAGTATCTCGCCGCGAGATAGTCTATCCGTCCCTCTTTTGTTAATATAGCTAGTGAAGAACGGGACATCTATCTCGCGGCGACATACTGTCGCACCAAGCATGTGCTAAGCCTGCATATCGTTCAAAATCAGTTGCGATCTGTTGGTTCCCGCGGACGCCTTCCATCCGCCTCTTAGTATCAGTCTATTAATCAATAATGATGAGCGCAATTTGAGCCTAGATTTCAATTCGGAGACAAATATGTCGCAGCCATGTGTCCAGCGATATCCTCGTTGGAATTTTAAAAAGGCTGATTTGGCATCGTTGTATGCGGATGTTGCTAACATCGACTGGTCATCTCTGTATGAGTTGAAAGATGTCAACACTGCAGTTAATATAGTATACCATAACATATATAGTGTACTTGATCAACATGTTCCAGTACAAAGAAGCCCTGGAGCTGTTAACTCGCAGCAACACTATGTGTACCCCGTGTGGTTTACAGCCGAAATCATCAAGTATGTCAAAATGAAGCATTTTCACCTTGTTAAGTTTAAGACCAAGGGGCTAGAATTTAACAAGGAACTATTTAGATACTACCGAACTTTGGTTAAGCAATTAATGGCATCAGCACATAATCAGTATTTAATAAGAACTGAAAGGGCAATTAAGCATGACCCTGCTGCCTTTTGGAAACATGTTAAAGATAGACGCAGCCATCGGCGGCTAAATTGTTATAAGTCTAGCGGTGTTGCTTTGTCGGAACGGGATGCGGTGCAAGCATTTGCAACGCACTTCAATTAAATTTTTCACACCAGCACTCCCATGCTAAATGTGGAGGCTGCTGCTCAAATTGGTGATAAACAAAAAGACTCCACCTGTATAAGCCTTCAAAATATTTCTCCTAAAGAGCTAGCTCGTGTCGTAGGGAAACTGAGGACTGCTTCTGCACCGGGTCCTGACGGCATTCCCGCATTCCTAGTTAAGGACTGTATCTCAGTACTGAAGCAGCCTTTACTTTATATTTTCAACCTTGCTGTTAGCACCGGAGTATATCCGTCAAGATGGAAGGTGTCCAGAGTAACACCAGTACCAAAGGAACCTGGTGCCTCAGATATAGCTGCGTTCCGTCCTATAGCCATATTGTCGGTTTTTGGGAAGATTTTTGAGGGTGTCATATATTTGCATAGCACCGATCGTGTCGAGTCGACTGACTGATTCGCAACACGGATTTCGAAGGGGTAGATCAACCGCAACTAACAACGCCAATTTTGTCGATTATACACTGCATAATATCGATCAATGTCGGCAGGTCGATGCTGCTTACTTCGATTTCCGCAAAGCGTTTGACTTGGTCGACAACGACATACTGCTTGGAAAGCTTTCCGCGTTTGGTTTCTCACCGCGCTTACTGGCTCTGTTCGCAAGTTATTTGAGGGATCGCAGGCAGTATGTGCAGATTTCAGGATACCAATCGGAGGAATATTTCACCAGGTCAGGAGTGAGTCAAGGCAGCCCGCTAGGACCTACTCTATTCCTGGTGATGATCAATGATCTGCCTTCGGTGGTTAGCACGGTTAGGTGCTTATTGTTCGCCGATGACCTGAAACTATTTTACGCCATAAATTTTATCGCAGATTGCGATGCGTTGCAGCGGGACATCGATAGTGTTGAGGGATGGAGTAAGGCGAATCATCTGTTTTTTAATGAGAAAAAGTGCAAAGTGATCTCTTTTGGTAGAAGCAAATGCCCACTTACTTATAAATCAGTGTTGCCAGGGCTGTCGCGTCACTAGTCACGTTTCGGTTTCCTAAAAATCACGATTTGGCTCCAAAAGTCACGCGTTTCAGTTGTTCATGATAAACCGATTTTTGCAAAAAAAAAACCGGCCAAGAGCGTGTCGGACCACGCTCAGTGCAGGGTTCCGTAGTTTTTTACTGAACCTTCTAAACCGATCAAGTTGAAAATAATTTTCATTCATTCATTATTTGTTGTACATATTGATGTACAGACTTGAAAAATTAAACATTGCTTTTTGCAATTGCAGTACGTCTGTAATAGTACATTGTGTATTTAGGGAGGTAAGTAAGAATTTGCGAACGAGTGTGAAAGTTAAGCCCAAGCCGAAGGCGCGGGCTTTACTTCACACGAGTTCATAATTCTTGTACCGCCCGTGGCACACACAATGTTTTTCATCACACCTGTGATGCAAAAAAGTAAATTAAACAATATATTTTCACAAAACTACTCTAAAATGGTCTAAATCAGGTATGACTTAATTTCATCATTTTATAAATATTAGATGTCACTTGTTGTTTTTCTTTGGTATAACCAAAGAAAAACGACCAAGATCACCTATGTCCGAGGTGGGGATCGAACCCACGTACTCAGCTTTCGCTATGTATTGCTTACCCTCAGAGAATGGTCAAAGGCGCCTAGCCTTGTAAGGGATTGCATATACCCGAGAAATTTGACCGGTGGTTGCTAAGACCGAGTGGCCGAGGGGTACAGGCATCAGCCGCGAAAGCTGAGTACGTGGGTTCGATCCCCAACTCGGACATAGGTGATCTTGGTCGTTTTTCTTTGGTATATGACATCTAATATTTATAATTTGTATAGTATTAAGTAGTGTGACTACTGGAGAAAAATTAAAAGTACAAATCAAAATATTTAGTTAATAATTAATTTGATTTGAGTTTTCACAATATGTTCAAAATATTTAGTTAATAAATAAATTGATTTGTACTTTCGCAATATGTTCATCATTTTCATAAAAGAAATCTCGACGCGGCGCGCGGCGTGCGCCGGACCGCGCTAGTGCGACATAATGTTGTATTGTACGTAATGTTGTATGAAAATCCTTGACAGCCTACTAGGACGTAATGACGCACCTACGGCCCGCATCACCGCAGCGTATTGGCGCACTTACCGAACAGGTGTGATGAAATAGTACATTGTGCATCAAGGGAGGTAAGTACGGAATTACTAACGAGAGTGTTAGAACTCTTTTATGACTCGAGTTAGTATTCCGCTTACCTACCGTGATGCATACAATGTTTTTCATCACACTTGTCGACAAAAAAATAAGTTTTAAGACATAATATTATTAAATGACGTACTGACATTTCTATTACTCCCTAGGGAATATCACTTTTCTATTACTCCCGCTACGCGCGCAAGCAATGGCGCGCTTAGACAGCAAGTGTGATGAAAACCAATATAAACTCGCCAGCGACTTAAACGACTCACACAAAATTACACCTTAATGTTTACGAAATAAGTGTTATTGTCACTCTGCCAATGCCCATTACTGATATTGATAATAGCGAAAGCGAATATTGAATAATATTGATACTGTCACTTGTCAGTGTCATGAGTGTCATTGATAATGACAACTTTGACAAGAGACAATTCTCTATTTGTGGGTGCGTTCCAAAATCATAAATTACAAATATTTTGTTTCAAAATTGACTTCTTTAAAAAAAATCACGAAAATTTCTTAATAGGGTTAAAAGTCACGAAAATTCCCTTAAAATCACAAGTCACGCGCTTGTCATGCGGGAGGGTCAAAAGTCACGCAGATCGTGACTTTCGTGACCATCTGGCAACGCTGTTATAAATATCAACTTGCTGGGGAGGATATCGAGCGCGTCCAAAGTATTCGAGACCTGGGCCTCGAGCTAGATACTAGATTAGACTTTCATAGCCATATAAATACGATTGTGAAGAGCGCAAATAAAACGCTAGGATTTGTCATGCGTACGTCGCCGCAGTTTACAGGCACGGCCGTCCCAATAATATTGTATAACGCTTACGTACGTAGTAAACTGGAATTTAATTCAATAATATGGGATCCGGTCGAAACAAGTTATAATCTGCTACTCGAAAGAGTCCAACGAAAATTTGCACGCCATCTGTACAAAAAGCAGTATGGATATTATCCCTTTTTATATCCGTCACTATTTGTGGCAGGCATGGTCGGACTGGAGACCCTTCATTACAGGCGTAAGCAACAGCTCGCAATCCACTACGCTCTTCTGCTGAGAGGTAAAATAGACAACCCGTTGGCACTGGAAGGGATTCGTCTTTTCGTCCCCGAGCAGTACGGTCGTGCAGGGCGCCGCCGCCGGCCGCTGCTCGCGGCGCCGACGGCGGGGCCGCGCACGCGCCGCGCCGGTAATGCGCCCTCCGCCCGCGCGACACAGCAGATACTCAACCAACTCGTGTTGGAGCAGGATGCTGATGTGTTCGCTGATAACTGGCACACTCTAATTTGTAAAATCAGTTATTTTTGTAACAAATTTAACTAATGACTGTTTGTTGTTATAGCATTGTAGACGCTTTGGTATATTACTGTAAGTCTATTATGTAATTTATTAAATAAATAAATAAAACTCAACGTTAACGATTTTCCTAGTGACGTTTAGGCAGATCAAGGAATTCCTAGGCATATCATGAAATTCCTAGTCATATCATGGGAGCATGACATTTAAAAAACAGTAAAACACGGTTCCTGGCTTAGGTTGGTTAGGTTCATTAGTATCTAATTAGGGTGACCCATGTTTGTATGGAAAAAACATAAATATATTATTTTTAATGGGTTATTTTTAATGAATAAAACACACCAAGTTTCGTAATTTTATCGTATTTTTAAATACACCAAGTTTCGTAATTTTATCTCAACTCCAAACCGGTGCTCAATGCCTTTGAAAAATATAATATTTTATGAATCCCAAAATAAATAAATAATTTATATTTCTGATTTTTATGTCAGGGATTGCTTTAATACTGTTTTAAAACGGGATTTAAAAGTTATGGAGGTAAAAAATACATACATTTTTATTTTTTACAAATTATTGATTCGGTTGACTTTTTGCTGAAGATTCAAATAAGCATAAAAATGGAAATTAAAATTAACTTGAAGTTTGTTACTTAAAAATCCTATGTTTAAACAATCTATAAGCAATAACTAAAATAAAAAGTTAAGAAATACTAATATTTTTTTTCACTTTCCATATAATATAAAAACATCAAAGGCGTTGAGCACCACTTTATAGTTGAAATAAAATTATGAATCTTGGTATAAGTTATCAACGTAATAGGAGTAACAAAATAAGGGGGTGCCCCATAGGGGAAAAAAATATATGTTTTTTGGGCCACCCTCTTCAGATGCCCGAAGAGCAATGTGCTCAGACATCGGAGCCTCGCTTCAAAATGACACATTACGTTTTTGAAGATATTTTATATGTGTTAATTAACAAAATAGAGACTTCCAAAATTATTTGTGACGCCGATTGCCATACGGAGCGCTTCCAATAGGTTGCCCAGAAATAAACTATTTTACGATGTGCACGGTAGATAGCTAGGAATATCGACGAATACAATATTGAAGGAACTATTTCACTTATCAAGAATTATTCGGCCATAACTGCCGGGTGCTTCCTGCAATACTATTATAATCAAACAGTAGATTGAACTCGTCACACCAAGTTACTTTTACAACTTTTGAAACTACGCTAATTTTACCGTAGGTTATAGTATATTTAATCGATTAACAAAATAAGTACTGCGTATGACTAATTTGTGATGTTTCCTGCGACACAGAAGATGTCAATCAAAGTATTGGCTGGCGTGAGATTAGCAGAGTAGGTTTCTCTGTATTACGTGCTACTTGCCTGCATGCTATAGCGATTTATTATATATGTACATGTTACTCATTTTTCATTTTAATGAATCGCAAAATATGTTGAATACTTCTAGAGAGTAGATTTCAATTTATTGCTTCTACAACGCCCGATATGCGTGATTAAATTAAATTTTTAGTCCAATAATGAATTTCTGATTACGCTACGCTTTCACAGACAGATTTTAATTACCTTGTTTAAACAATCGTTTTCAATTATTTCGTCACTTTATAATAATATTCCTACGTATATACAATTACATTAATTTATCCGTGATCCTTGAAATTCACCCAAGCATGTGAAGTGAGATATCCACCACGCTTACATATATAGTAGCTTACTATAGCACTACACTAAGTATTATAGTGTAATAGAAATTAAGCATGAAAATCACTTTCATGCTACTTATAAGGTAGTGGTTAGATGACGCCATAGTCGTAAACAGGCTATCAACGGAGAGGAAATAGGGGCGCGGCCGCGGACGCACGCACGGAAATGAAGCGGACGCAAACGCTTCCTCGCTTACACGCAGCTTGTTAAATATCTCTGGATGCCTAGCGTAGTGCAAGACCAGGATGCTTAGCCAAGTTGCCAATCGCTAGCGCTTGGTAGCGTATCGTAGTTTTCCCTCTTTGTCACTCTTTCATATTAGTGCGACAAAGACAGTTAGCTACGATTGACGATTAAGCGCTAGCGATTGGCAACTTGTCTAAGCACCCTGTGCTCTTAAATGGCGTCGCCAACGGCCGCCTCAGATGAACCAGTATTACTTTGATTTGCTGATCACTTGATAGTTACGGATGACGATCTCACACAACACACAAGGGCGTCAGGCTCATTAACATGATATTAATTTCTCCTACGATTTAGTCAAGTCGTATGCCATAGCCATTCAGTCGGTGAATATCTGAGCGTTTCAACCGCTTAATTTTGGTGGTATCATTTATGCTGAAGTTTCTAAACATCTCAATGTTATACTTCGTCATTTGTATAAGGTACCGTGCCTCCTGCAAATGACAAAGTATAGCACATTGTAACGAATAGGAATTTCGGCAAAAATTATGCCACCAAAATTAGGCGGTTGAATTGAAACGCTCAGATATTCACCTACGTGGGTGTATGTTTATAAAAGTTAAAAGTCGCCTACAACAACCCTATGGTTGTTACAAAAATAGTGTTAGTGCGGTTTAGCCATTAGTCAAAAGTGTTATTTGCAAACAAACCCATTGTACTTATTAGATAATACGCGTAAGTACCTAGTACATACGCACGTGGACGTATTACTTACAGGTTAAGAGATAAGTATCGTATGAAGGGTCCTCGAGTTAATCTCCCGTCTATAAATAAATAAATAAAATAAATATCTTGGGACATCTTAGACAAATCGACCTAGTCTCACGGTAAGCTCAATTAAGGCTTGTGATGTGGGTACCAGGCGACGATATATATAATAGATAGATACATATATTATAGATACTTAAATACATAAGACAGCCATGACCAAGGAATAAATATTTTAGATAAATAAATACACAAATAATGCCCTCGCCGGGATTCGAACCCGGAACCTCCAGCTTCGTAGGCAGGGTCACTACTAGTGATGGGTCGTTCCCGGTAATTTCCCAATCTTACTATGGGGAAAGTTTCCATTTGGGAATATTCCCTATACTGTGTTGGGTAAGTTACCGGGAACGACCCATCACTAGTCACTACCAACTAAGCTACGGAGCTAAGCTACAAATCTATCTATGTTCAGTAAAATAGCAATAGCACCGCAGCTGCGGCCGCAAACTTCGGTGTGTCACACTAATGTCCAAGTTCCGTCTCGATAGCACTTGTAGATGCGATCAGTTCACAACCAAAATAGAGTTTCAAATTACCTCTTCAAAGAAAAACTGTCAACCCATAATATGTAAGTAAATGTGACTTTGTTTTATTTGGCTATTGAGAGAAATAGAGCTCTGCTGCAAGTGTTGAACTTATTCTAAGATTTATATGATATTTTTCAACACGCTTGCTCGTAACGTAGGTATTATTGAACCGCTATTAGGCTCATAATCCAAGATATTAAACACGCGTGCTTTTTCATTACGTTATTATTCTAGTGCGGTAATAACATAACCCGACCATGTATGTTTGCAAACATTTGCAAGTATTATGTCAAGTAGATGAAGCATTCGAATTTAGTCAGGTTATGTTTATTTTTTAAATTGACTAAAGAGTTGTCATATGGCAGAAATAGTGGAATCCAGAATATTATTTCAAAATACTATAAGTTTTCGTAAATAATTAAATAAAATATTTAAATTGTGTATCCAGATTATCAAGTAATTATATTAAATGTAAAGTTATCGTATTTTTATTTTATTATAATCGTTAATGATTCGCAGTTTTTTTTATATTGGCTGTTTGTCGATAGAATTGCTGCCTTACAAATTTGCGCGCGTTTAAAATATTCCTTAGGTATGCGCGCGCCGTTTTAAAGTTACCATTACCAATTGCCATTGTATTTGTTATTCGGAGTGGAGTGAACTTCAAATGTTGGTTGCGTTTATTTTGTTGTGGTTACTGTTATTACTTATATGTGAACTGTGAACTTCAAGTAATGAATAAGAATAAAATTAGAAGGTTAGGTAATCGTAACTTTGGAATAGTACCTAAGTAAGTAGTAATTACCTAGCAACAAAGGTTAGTAAAAGTGTTACTAAAAGTCGGTTATTCCTCGCAAGTGTGTTGAAAAACGTCGTATGAAACTCGTGTGCATTGATCATTATACTCTCTGCTATCTTATGCCGCCTCGAGTATAATGATCAACTTAGCACACTTGTATCATAATGTACTATTATGAAATGTATTCAAGATTTTTCTTACACTGATTTCAATAGAACACTATTTGAATTTTTCGCAATTGTGCGATTCGATTTATTTTAGGATTAACAGGGCTACCACGATCTACTATTGCGATTCAGTTTAAGACTTAAACTGAATCGCGTTGTGTCATTTTCATAGAACTGTCAAAAATTGACAAGCCGAACCTAAACAGAATCACATATCTCAGAAGTCGTGGTAGCCCCCAGTAGACATGTAAAAATCATAACCTTACTTATACATATGTATACCTCTGCCACCCCTCTCCTCTTTCCTAAGAAATCAACATACAACTGTCAAGTTACACTTAAATGGCCCCAGATGTATCAGGCACCTATTTAGGACCAAAACTGGCCTCATCGTGTAGATACTCTAATGTTTGTGTTCCGGTTCAATGCCTCTTAGTAGAGGCGATCAGCAGAACGCAGGCAAAGTTCGGCTCCAAGCCCTAGGAGTGTTTACGGTGTAGATAGATCCAATTAGTCGACGATGGTGTTGATTTAGTCCGCAAGTTCTGTATAGAAAGGTAACTAAAATAATAATAATAATTACAAATGTTCTGACATAATTTGATCTTTGTGATCATTTAATCAGTTACAGGCACATACCACCTACCTAATATACTCGTAATTAAAATATTTCCTTCTTAGAAGTCTTTTCTAAAATTTGTGCATGCATTCCTTTATACAGGGTGTAAGTCTAATACGGGCGAAGCTCTTAACGGGTGTTAGTTTACGACATAAAAAGTACATTCAAATAACTTTTACTTAAAATTAGAGCAACAAAATTTTCCATACAAAATAATTCGGCGCGCAATGAAGAGCAACATACGCGAGTTAAAAACTCGATGACAGCTAATTTCAAAAGCAGATGACATAACTGCCATATCAACAATAACAAATGTTCGTACCTACATTGCTGCTCCGATAATCTTAAAAAAATGTGTGGGGTCATAATTGAGATTAATTTTAAAAAACCTTGTAATCCATGATTACACTAATGAATCCCATGCCTGGTTTAATTGATCGCCCGTATTAGACTTACACACTGTATTTAACGCATACTTACTTGCATCTTACAGGAACGACTTGCTAGCATTAGGCAGTTACCTACTTTTTTATGAAATACTTACCTAACTGAAACACCCTACTACCTTACTTTTATTTAACTTATTTTTTTTTATAAAAATAATTAAAAACAAAATAAATTTTACCAATCTTAGTAAGGAATATAAGAATAATATATCAGCATGACAAGTTTTATATCAACTTTTATTGTGGGACTGGCTATAAAGTTTAACTTTATCATAGCTCCTAAAACAAATGACGAGACAAGGCAGCGTACTAAGAAATAAAAGATTTTTTGCGCCCAATATGCACACAAACTTTATCTGCGAGGCAAGAGAAGTGAAGAAATATACCGCCGTAACTACTTAGTGTAACAGTGGAGCGTGTATATAGTCGTCGAGTCAGCGCGAAGAGCACGGAGTGACAGAGTCACCACGTCACCCTCTTCTCATTACATACCTGTCCCAGCCACGCCTCACTGCCGTAACATGCCACAGTACCATGCGTGCCTGCGTAGACGCTTTCCTTTTTCTATCGTGGGAATATTTAATAATCCAAAACCATGTAATTCGCCCACGTACTTTCCGTAACTTTTATTTCCGGTATTTCTTATAGGAACTGAATTTGTCCGTACACCGTCGAATAGAACGAAGAAAAGGCAAGCGCAATATTTACAAATATTACGTTGTTAGGTATTTACATTCGTACGCTTTTTCTTAATCCTACTTGAGAGAGCTCCAATATTCATATCTGGTTTTTATGCGTAGGTAGGTATCCACCACAACTTTAAAGCAATTTCGTTATAGCTTCTACTAAAACGTCAAAAGGTAA
Organism: Thaumatotibia leucotreta; assembly: GCA_025490895.1. Lineage (NCBI taxonomy): Eukaryota > Metazoa > Arthropoda > Insecta > Lepidoptera > Tortricidae > Thaumatotibia > Thaumatotibia leucotreta. The sequence continues at coordinate 42,012 of JALPQI010031358.1, forward strand.
GCGCCTTAACATTCAATTTTTTTAGATATGTATTTTTAAAATTTACTTATTAGTTAATATTGGAAATTAAATAAATATGTGAAATAAGTATTTTATCATAACACTTTTACATATGACACGTAGGTACAATCGAAAACATGATTGATCATTCGTGGTTTACATTTGAACCGTTATTGAAGTAATTGAATAAATTAAATTGATTTCAACGGGCGGCTTTCCTGATTTGCCTTGTAATTTGATCAGCGAGGTTTGAGACCGTTTGCTTGAGAGCGGTTCAGTTTATATTCGACGGCCGTATTCGTACGGCACATTTGCTTCCAATTCAATTCTCTGCTCGGCTCGTTGCAGCAGTGAATGAGCCATCGCTGAGATTGTCTCCTCGCCGCGCGGCGCCCTCGGCCGCGCCCTCCTCCCGCCGCGTTGCTTTGGGCATTACATTCCGCAAACAAAGTTCAATATAAAATTAAATTCAATCTACTTAGTTCACAGTAGGTATGTCACACTCACCCTCTTACACATCTAATTTACCCTCTCGCATACTATAAAGCTCAAATCAATACATTTCTAGTCTGCATTAAGGTCATATTCTTATGCAAATAGCAATAATATATAGCCACAGACAAAGCGAATAAACCCGCACTTATCCTTATGAAACGGTTATCGTTATGTCAAACACCTGATTTGAAGCATTAAGAACCCTATCGAAGCGTCTCTACCTACAGTACCTACATTATTATACATTTTTATAGTATTATCGCCTGTAGGTATGAACGCTGCCAAGACCTAGACAAAAGATAATATGTAGTTACAATCATCCATCGAAACAGATCGACGAAGAAAGTATAAGTTTTTTTATCTGAGTATTTTTATGGTTATTTGGTTTCATGGCCGTGTCGTGACGGCAGTAAGAATACATTTGTCACCACCCCCACTCTTCCCGCGAGAGTCGTAAGAGATTGAAGTGTCACTGAGCATTCTTGATAGAAGATTGATGATGGGCAGCAGCGTCATCATAGTGGACACATTACTGCGATAACCAATGCGCTTGCCCAGCGTGGCGATCCTGGGCATTTACCTCCTAATGCATCTATACACATAGTTAATAGGAGAACCCTATGTCCAGCTAACTAGCTAGACTGACATAGGATGATGAAAGTATTTGGTGAATTTGGTTGTATGGATACTTTTTTAGTATTATAACTAGCTTGAGACTCAATATTTAAATATTTTGCGAACTCACGTAATTTATTAGTCGATTGCTCGACATGTTTCGATCCGTTAAGAGGATCCTCATCATAGAGTACCCGCGAGCTTGCGCCGATGCCGATATAGAAATATAAATAGGTTGTCATTCGGATTTTAATTGTCATTGTGGTTGGTCAGTGCCACCTAGTTGAAAAACGGTTTTAGGTATTGCATCGGTGGGCAGTGTAGTTGAGTCCTTATTAACCAAAAGTAATGAAAGTAATAACAGGTTGTTCTCTCCCCTCGTTACCCCCACCAGCAGGCCCATGGCCAGACCCGTTCTAGCAGAACTCAAGCCCGCAGTACACCATGATGAGGATCCTCTGAATGGATCGAAACATTTCGAGCAATTATAGACTTATTTCGTAAGTAACCGATTTCGCTAAATGTTCAAGTATTTGGATACTTTGGCTGCTGTAAAGTATTTGACGCAAATTGTACATACCTACCATATTAATTACGTTTTTCGGATGGTCCTCTAACTTTACGGATTGATCTCAATTTGATACTTATCATCACTATATCGTTACTCCCAACACATCAAGTCAAATCATCACATCAAAAATAGATAAGTACAAGAGATGTAAAAATTAGGTCAAATCCCGAGCAATTTATGAAGTTAGAATCCCTAGGACTCAAAGACTATTCTACTTTCGGAACAACATACCTGTCAATCATTTGGCTTAAATAGCTATTAGAATTCTTAGAAAGGGTGCTGTTACTTAAAACGGTTGCGCACGGGGCACTAGGTCGTCGGTGAAGCATAAAGCCTCACTTACCGTAGCCGTTTTCCGCTCATTCAATAACATGGCCGTGAAATAAGAAATACAATATAACAAACTCTCGTACGCTCGCGCACAATGAACTAATAAATGTTATAAAAGAGGAAGAATTGACCGACTTGCGGGTAGTGAAAAGGCAACAAACATGCACTGCTCGACTTATGTTGTTTAGAACTTGTATACCTATTATGAGTCTAAATTTAAAGAACTCGCGGTTAGTTTTTATACGTAAGCTCGATTTCACTAAACTTTTATTCGAAGAATATCGCTTACTCTCGGATAGTAATGTCAAAGCTCCATAGTAATTTGGCACTAGTATCTGAGAATAAGCGACATTCTTCGAATAAAAGTTTGGTGAAATCGAGCCTTAACTAATGGATATTGATTTTTTTAGAACTCACGTCAACGTGGTTAGGTTAGGTACACTGATTTCTGCAATTGCAGTTGCGCCTATTCGGGTCAATACGCTTTCAAAGGTGTATTAATGTAAAAAAAGTTAAAAGTTTATGATAATTTTTTTTTTGAGATTCTGCTGACGAATGGTAAATATACGAGTTTTAATTGAAGTACCTACGTATTTGTTACCTAGTGCGTAAATGTTACATGTAGAATTGCTTTCGAGCTATTGACGTACGTCGGTAGCCGCTAGAAAGCCTAGAAATGCTACATTTACGAATACGACCAATACTCGGTCAAACACGGACGTACCCTGACTTAGCAATTAGTAACGATAGGTATTTCTCGATACGTAATGCAGGTGGCTTGTAATGGTCCCGTTTTATGTATTTATCGTGCTACGCTTCACTTTCGCACTTGCATACTTGTTAGAACGTGATGGCAACGACGACAAGCGAGCGATTAGACGCGGTATACTATCATAAGCCTACAGACCCTCAGGCTCGCTCCAATAATGTCAGTGCGAGCGCGATAGAATGCATTACGTATCGAGTAAGGGTCTCACCAAACGAATCGACGCGGAGTCGGCTTTCGCCGAGTGTTTTACACCACACTATTCGCATTTAGCCGATCGACCGTCTCCGCGGTTGAACACCTGCGTTAAGCAATCTCACCCTCCTTACGGCCGTCGAAACGCTCGATCGGCTTCGATTTGCTACCGCAACAGTTGTAAAGCGGCGGTCGGCTCTCCCGTGCTCCGTCCTGCCGTCGAGACGTCAGACAGCACGCGTACAGCCGCCGAGTCCGACGAACAGATAGATAGGACAGCGGGTGATCGGCAATCGTAAATCTCATTTTTGGAGACTAGTTGTTAGTACCTAACTAGTTTGAAATTGAACAGACGTGTAAGATTACGACAGTATTACTTCGTGTTATCAGATCTATTGCAGATTTTAATGTGGGTAATAATTCAAATTAATAAATACAAACGCATCAGTAGCTACTTCGGCCGTCATCGGCTCTTTTCGGCCGTCGTCAGCTATGTTCGGCCGTCGAAGACGCTGAACGGCTTCCGCCAGCTCTGACCGGCCCTTATCGTAGGTACTCGGCCGTGATCGGAGCCGTTCAACTCTTTCCGGCACCGTACGGCGGTATTAGGAGATTTAGGAATGCGAACGTGTGCGTTAGGCTGCAAACGGGGTCGTACGAATGCGAACAGCTTTACGGCAAAACGCCGTTTTCCCGTCGAAAGACGTCGTTTCGCGTGGGCCGAGCCGATTTACGATGTCCTCGCTCTTATTGCGTTGACATAAAGCTTTTTCCGTACGCGATTAGCCGAAACGGCGTCGACTAGTTTGGTGAGACCCTTAACGAATCGACGCGGAGTCGGCTTTCGCCGAGTGTTTTACACCACACTATTCGCATTTAGCCGATCGACCGTCTCCGCGGTTGAACACCTGCGTTAAGCAATCTCACCCTCCTTACGGCCGTCGAAACGCTCGATCGGCTGCGATTTGCTACCGCAACAGTTGTAAAGCGGCGGTCGGCTCTCCCGTGCTCCGTCCTGCCGTCGAGACGTCAGACAGCACGCGTACAGCCGCTGAGTCCGACGAACATATAGATAGGACAGCGGGTGATCGGCAATCGTAAATCTCATTTTTAGAGACTAGTTGTTAGTACCTAACTAGTTTGAAATTGAACAGACGTGTAAGATTACGACAGTATTACTTCGTGTTATCAGATCTATTGCAGATTTTAATGTGGGTAATAATTCAAATTAATAAATACAAACGCATCAGTAGCTACTTCGGCCGTCATCGGCTCTTTTCGGCCGTCGTCAGCTATGTTCGGCCCTCGAAGACGCTGAACGGCTTCCGCCAGCTCTGACCGGTCCTTATCGTAGGTACTCGGCCGTGATCGGAGCCGTTCAACTCTTTCCGGCGCCGTACGGCGGTAGGAGATTTAGGAATGCAAACGTGTGCGTTAGGCTGCAAACGGGGTCGTACGAATGCGAACAGCTTTACGGCAAAACGCCGTTTTCCCGTCGAAAGACGTCGTTTCGCGTGGGCCGAGCCAATTTACGATGTCCTCGCTCTTATTGCGTTGACATAAAGCTTTTTCCGTACGCGATTAGCCGTCGACTAGTTTGGTGAGACCCTAACGCCCTGTCCTAGAATGAACAAAAAAAAACTAAAAGGCAAAATAATATATAGCAACCCTACAACCCCTACAAGGTACACTAGGGGGGAGGCCATGTTATGGTACTTATTTTAATAAGTTACCAGTGCCATCGCAGCCATATAGAAAAGTCGTCTAAAAACTTTTCTTTTAGTACTCTTTGTAACAATACAAAGATGGTCTTACTATGGTCCTTGCGAACCCTATCTCCGTCCACTCCTGGGATCACTTGATCTCCGCCGCGTGATCCACTGAGAGGAAACGAGAATTGCACCTTCGTGCCAACGAATAATAAAATATGAACCCAGAAAGCACTGTTCCCGCAACTTTTTGCTCTTAGATGTGTTAAAAATGCCTCGCCACGGGAAGCTATATCGTTAACTAGTTTTCACCTTTACGGTAGAAAAGATTTATAGCAGTTTCCTTTCAGCATTTGATTTGTATTTCCAGCTTAGTGAGAAACTAGACTAGCTGGATAAAACTTTAAATTGGCTAGTGTACTCGTAATAATCGTACCTTGAACGTGCTATGCGTACTGCTACAACCAGTTTTATAATTACTTGGTACGGAAAGTTTATAACAATTTCAGAACATATGCGAGAATGAACACCTTTAGCGGCGGAGGCGATCTAATAATATAATAATATAGTATTCAAAAAATCTCCTAGAAATAAGTCTTTCGTCACGGCAATGTTTCAAGAATGGACACGATAAAATTTCGCGACTAAGAGTTCGTAACACCTGTATAAATTACCTAGAGCTTGGAATTGCATTTCTAGTAGTGTTACCAAAAATAATGGAATGCCATTTATGTCTTTGAAATTATGTAATAGTGATACCAATAATTAGTCAAAATATGACAGTACAAGAGTCGAGAAATCACACACACAATAAATGCCACTGCATAATTATGCAATTCCAAACTCTCAAGCTCAGGCTCTCGGTAATTTATCTACACGTTCTCTACACATAATTATGAGATAAGCGTTAGGCTGAAGTTCCACTGAGGTCCAGTCAGGTGGAGCGGAAAGGAATCGTGTAGGTATCGACCATTAAATGAAACTTGAACGAGTTGAAATGCACATCTCGTCTCCGCACTGCATGAAATCACTTGACTGTTTTCACAGCTCTGTTTCGCTCAGCTCCACTCGTCTCCCATCGCCTCCGCCTCAGTCGAACCGCAACCTTAAAACTACAGTTTATAGTTCATCGTATGTTTAGAAAAGTGTAATTAGATATGATAGAATTTGTGTTGTGTGATTTAATGTAAATTTAAATATAATCGTACAGTCACAGTCAATAGTTGTCTTATACCACGAAGGCCGAAAATTATTTGACACGCTTTTATGCCGCGTAACTTCAATATTCAGTAGTATAAGATACCATTCACATTGACTGTTCACCTTGCCAAATGGGTGGCCATACTGGCCATGTCTTGCATTAATTACATAATTTGAGCTAAGCATTTATCTCAAAAATTACACTTTAGACAGGAATTCGTCCTTACATGTTTTTACTTATATAAAGCTTTAAATGTTAAACAAGCAGACATCACGTTTTTCGTTTTCCATTAAGCTCGCCTCGGCCGGCACGCCTCTTTGTAGTAGATGCCGTCGAGACCTGTGACTTCCATCGAAATGGAAATTCCCTAAAAGCTTTTCTTATTAAAAAGGCTTCTGCTATATGTTTATTTGATATCTTATAACATAGAGATCAATACATCCAAAGTTACGTTACACCCTACACACGTCAGGCTATACGATCCTACGAGTATGAATACAATTGAATACAAAACGTATTCAAATAGATGGACCTTCTCACATCGTTTACACTAATGAAACAAATGGACAATTAATGAAAAGACAACGTTTACAAAAACTAATTAATCGCTTGTCAGTAATGAACAGGCAACCTAATAATTTAGCGTTTTGTGTTTTTTTTTATTGTCATTAAGTATTTCAGGAAAAAATATGATATAAAATATATATATATTTTAAGGTGGCATTTAGTAATGCATTGGAATATCGTCTATCAATTGATATTATTGTCCAGAAAACAAGTATGGATGAAGGAAGTGTTAGTCGTTCTATGGGCGTATCCTAGACAGTATGGTGTACTTACGAGTAGCTGTCTATTTTACGGGTACTAGGAATACGTTATATGTAGATACAGGATATTAAAGATCCGAGATCCTTGAAAACGGACGAGATTGTATGGATATTACCTACAAAACTTATAACGGTTCTGAAATGTTATTGTCATTTTTGTCGTGTTTTACATGTGTAAATATACTACTCTTATCTTGTTCAAGAATGCAGATTAATTAATTAATGAATAAATTATAAAAGATTATTTCCATATTTATGAATAAAAACTAGAAGTATATTGATACCTAAATGACTAAGGGCAATTCTTGTAACTGGATCTGATCTATCAAGGATTTCTTTTAATCTATAAAAAGCAATAGGGTCCTAACGGGAAAACGGAATCAAATGTTTTAAAACATAGTGTTTTTGTAGCCAAAATCTAGCAAGCCAACTTTAAGTATTATTCCCATAGTATATAGGCAGATAGAAGATAAAGATCCAGATTTCAATAGGTTCATAAAAAGGCACATGAAAACGGCTCAGAAGACTTTCAAAAATAGAATCAAAATTAGTTTATGAAGTACAATTTCAGGCACTCTCTCACTTTAAGTACTTACATTTATCAAACCAACAATAATAATAAATATTGATAATATAGTACTAAAAATGATAAAGAAACAACCACGCTTCATATTTGACGATTGCTGTAGATGTTTGCCTTGTAAAATGTGTTTTTGTATAGTCAAGTTAAAAATATATGTAGAATCGCGCAAAGTGTATAAAATATATACTTATATAGGTATGTATGTTTACGTCGTATAGACGTTAAAGTAATAAAATAAATAGGGTACACATACACGTATTGAAAGGTAAGAAATATATTTGGCACTTTATACGCATATGTATATTTTTTATCTTGACTGTACACGATTGAGTTATATCCCCATTGTCATAATAATGTGCGTTTATAGGTAGTGAACGGAGACCCACGATAGCACTATCTTCTACATTTCATACTTTGACTCGGTATGATCCAATTTCAAATATTGGTTAATAAGTATATATATACATATTATTTCGTTGTGTTAAGACAACGGACAAAATTTCCTTTATCTGATAAACACAAATGAGGCCGACCATATTTACCTGCCGCCCGCTTCCGAAAGGGTAGAATTTCAATTAGGGATTCGCATCGCATAACCAATTATAGTTGAATCAGATTCTACATTGCCCAAATTAAGATGGACATGAAATACCAGAAATATTTATAACTTCTTAAGCCTAAAACTTTTAAAGTACCTACAGACACTTTGGCAAATCACCCACGTTCCTTTAATCTAATCGGATATTTTTTTTATGAAAAGCTCCCATCACTTGAATAAAAATGTAACTTGCATTTCATTTAATAACTTTGAGTTTGGTCAGCAGATCCATTAAATAGATCGCATATAATTTATTATTACTAATGCGGTGGCCGTTTGGGACTCATAATTTACCTACTTTGAAGCTCGCTAGTCATTAATCCTCACCTACATAAAAGTAATACACGACACGGTATGGTTTTGCAATTTAATGAATTACTCGAGTTTTCCTTGCAGAAGATAATGTTCCTACATTTCTACTATTGTAGGTACTATCCATTTTACAAGTCCGGCAACTTAATCACTTCTACACATATGGGGATAACTCTACTTCTCACGAACTTTATGCTATTTACGAAATAGACACTTCGGCGTAGCGCTACGAAGAAGTTGATATACCTATTTCAACTTTTAGAAATGACATCGTAGCCTACTTACTATAAGTGTAGCCCTATGAACAATCACCTTGTTGTCGTCTGCACATTGCCACATCACTATTAAATATACTAAAATAGGTAAATTGCAGTCAGCAAAAGAAAACAAGCTAATCTATATTTTTCAGCTTCTAATTCATATCATATAAAACAAAACTAAGCGGAGTAAGAGTAATTTCAAATAATCACGCAATGCTTTTAAGTGGTAGGAGTACACTTCAGTGTTTATGACCCAGGTACATAGTTGCAAGATACAAGTTATACACAAAATATACAGGTTTTACGACGTTGGTTCTTTGTTAACGAATATTGGAGTAGGTAAACTAGGTAAGGTAAACGTACAAGTGCTCGTCGCTGACCAAATAAGCACTAAAGGACGGGTGTCATCTACTGAGCACAATGGTGTATAATATAGTTGGTACGTATACTTCAGCAATGTTTGAACTTGCGCATTTTATTGAAATGAAATATCTCGTTCACGTGTTTACCGGGACAGCATCTACAACTGGTAGGTGGTAGAAGTCGGCAGAACGTGTGTCGCTTCGGGCACGGAAGGAAGCGCCCAATCATGGAGGCGGCACACGCTCGCACGAGGAAACTCGCCTGATTTACTGCCGACAACACGCTAGAGCATTCTCTCAATACACGCTTACCTGCTTCGTATATTTAATCTATTAGCAACGTGTCACATGAGCGAAAATTACACTTGTAAAGATGTTGCACAAATTTAACTGCCAACACTTCCTTAAATTAGTTATGTATATTTAATATATGAGATAGATAATATTTATATTCGAAGGGGCAATATTTATCTAGTTTCCAATAAATGCTGACCATTTGGCAGTTCAAAAATAAGCTGATGATTAACATCCCCCGCATCCCCGTGCTTTGCTCGCACACATCTACTAAGATGTATCGTCGACTACCAAGACATGTATCCGCTTTATATCACCTGGGTGGTTAGACAAGTTGCCAATCGCAAACGCTTAATCGTCAATTGTAAACGAAAGGCAGCTAACTGTCTTTGTCGCACTAATGTGAAAGAGTGACAGAGAAGGAAAACTACGACGGTACGCTACTAAGCGTTAGCGATTGACAACTTGGCTAAGCATCCTGATTATGAAAATCTATTATGATGCATTAGGAAAAAAATGAGAATAAAACTGTTGTCATTTAAGTAGCACATAAGTACCTATCACCTACAATATTGAGTGCAGTATCCTAATCTTATAAATAAATACCTAAAAAAAGTTGATTAGTGACGATTATTTATTCAATAATAATTGAAAATAAACAAGGTATGTATTATTTATTGCATGAACTAAATAACAGTAACATCCTACATAAAGATGTGATTTAGGAATAAATACCCGTACATGTGCCTGTACAAAAGGCGAACTGAATGTGAAGAAGCATTTCCTATCAGTCAACTTTCAAATAAGTGTAGTGTTAAAGAAATCTCAAAGTTCCAAACGCCCTTCTAAGGATGCAAACCCTAATGCAATTTGAATCTAGGTGGCAAACCTTAATGAAGGAACGTTTATTTTAAGACCTTTACTGTACACCACACCACCAACACATTATGTGCATGCTGCTTAGAACCTTAGTAATAGGGGAAATTGTAAATTTAGTACAATTAAGCACTTTGCCGAAAGAGTCATTAAACCGAGCGCGCTACACTCTGAAGCATAAATACGAGTAGATCAGAATATCTAATTAAACACCGACGTAATGTTTGAACGGCACTTTAACCCGCACTTCTAATACGTAGAACTATGTCAGTGTGTAAATGAGGCGGGCGTAGCTTATTTATTACTAATATGCGATCCATTATGAGCACCATTGCCCCTGATTACAGGGGCCTATTTCTTGAAAGCTTGTAACTTGTAATACAAGCGGACATCCTTGTCTAGTTAAGAGTGTTAAAAAGAGACTTCCACTTGTATTACAAGTTACAAGCGTTCGAGAAACGGGCCCCTGGGCATTATTACACGGCTTACTACGTAAAACGAAGCTGCAAACCGTCTTTCAACCGACTCTTCTAAGAAACGTGGCGCCTGCTCGGCAGCCTAATCCCAATTCGCCGCAGGTTTTCACGACAGCGACTGACAGCGAGTCGTAGAAGATATTAAATTTATCTCGCGATGTTTTTCATTGCTTAAAAGTAAAACTTATAAATACACAGGTAAATCAATTACATATCTACATAACATAAGTTTTTATTTAATAAAATTACTTCGTAAGGCACAATTTAAATAGTTTATTGTATTAATTTAAACTTTACCTTACAAATAATTCAGCAAACTGGCATTACTTATCATTATCAGTCAAGTACTCATCTGCTAAGTACATAAGTTAGCATCCAAGGCATATTTTTATTTTATTTATATAAAATATAAATATGTACACGTATGAATCCTTCAACTGCTTGAAACTAAATTCAATACTTATACAGTGTGTTCCTCGCGTGTGTTTTTGTGTTTAATGCTTTATGTTGTACGGCAGAGGGTCGGGAGTGCGTGAACTGCGGGGCCACGAGCACGCCGCTGTGGCGGCGCGACGGCACCGGTCACTACCTCTGCAACGCCTGCGGACTCTACTACAAGATGAACGGACAGAACAGACCCCTCATCAAGCCCAAGCGAAGATTGGTGAGTGTAAGAATCCGACCAATTTGTGTACTCGCCTTAACCCAAGCCTTAGAACTTCGAACCGATTTATACGTGCTGATATGAAAACCTATCATTACTAATCATAAATCTCTGTAATCAAATTACGATTTCACTACGTTCATACAAATTGAATGAAGTGTCGAGGATTAGCATTTCTATTAGGAACTCTAGCTGTATCTGACAAGAATCTCAGAAAGTGCGTTTATCTTCGTACAATCGCATTAACATGATGCAGGCTTTTATTTGAACCGAGGATTGAGATGCAGATTCTTAGCCAAACCATGTGCATTATTTGTTTAAAAATCCTAATTTTAAAAGTAATTATCTTTCTAAGAAAACTTAATTGAGAAGCAATGTACTTCAAAATAAATCGTTAATTGGCACTTGACAATGACAGATCGCAGCTACTCGCAACGTTTGACAACTAAGCAGTACACGCGTTACATTGATCGTTCGAACGAAATAAAAATAATTGTACAGTTAATTTAAATATTTGTCAACTCTTAATACTTGAAAACGTTTGCCAGTAATGCGTATTATTACCCATTTTCGTAAAAGCCTGGGTCATGGTAACACACTGTATATTATACTTAATTCGAAATTATTTTCACGTACGTACCTACGTGGTACAATACAGTAGAATGAAAGCATCTGTTCTCTGTCGGTTTTATCTGTTAATATGGAACACCTGCATTTTACGTCTTAAGCTGTTAAAGCTTAACAATAAATGGAATTTATTGTCCCACACATTCGCCAGAAGTACAGCCGACCAAGCGTAAGCGGAAAGGGAGGGGTCACGTATCATCATGCTTGGATAATGGGGCGGACAGATAATGAAAAAATACACACAAAAGAGTAGGCAATTTATGTAGCCCACCTGAAGCAGGTAACGAAGATAGATACTGGAGAGAAACCTTGCTGACAAACTGGTCAAGTGTGAATTTAACCCAAACCGACGGGTTCGATGCGATGTATAATAATTGAAGTAAAATAACGGAAGGTAAGGAATAAAAATTTTCTATTTAGTAATTACGGGTCCATATTGGCACTTATACAATTTTTTCTTCGAATATTTTTACTAATACCGTTTTTTACTCATAATCATCATTACTCCGAAAAATTTTTCTGATACTTTTTTTCTTACTAAAAATTATACTTCTACCTACAATGTTCATAACGATTTTTATTTCGAAATTTTATCCTCCTAAAGTCGTCAAGTAGATTAATCTGTACTCATAAAGTTATTTGAAATAAATAGTTTATTTATAAACATTTTCCCATTAGGTTCACTCTGTTGTGACAAGACAAGACTAAGGCGGGAGCAAAGCTCCCGCCTTAGTCTTCTAACCTAACCTATCCGAGTCGGATCTGCCCCGGAAGGTTTTGTTCGCTCGCTTCGCTCGCTCACTACAGAAATTTTCACCCTCACAGCAAATTCTGCTTGACGAAAAAGGCAAGTTTCGAACATGTGGCTACATGCCCAAAAAAAAAATGCAAAATCTAATTTCTGTCTTATAACACTCGGCGTAATTAATGATACATGTCAATGATATATGCCAAGATAGTTTCGGACAAAATAATATTCGAAATATTGTTATTTAAGCCAAGTGATGTTTCTGTCTTATTAAGTTGATGCCAAAATAGATTATACCAAGTCTGTTATATCCTAAGCGTTTCGGACAAAAAAAGTTTAGAGGGAACCCTTTTAGTACAGTACCTACTCTGCCACAACCTGATTTGTGCAGGTAGCTACTTTACAGTAATAGTACGATTTATATTTAATTAAACAAAAATAATTCATACATAAAACCAGTACAGATAAAAATAAATACCTATAACATTAGAATATATAGCATAAAATAAGTATAGTGAAAAATTATATAAACATAAAAGTTAGTACTAAAAATATGTATGAAAAACAATATTATGAACATAAATAATTCTATGTGATGATGATTATGAACAAAGATTATTCTAAATACCGATCATTATGAAGTTAAATTGTATAAGAAAAAATTTCGGAGTTCCAATAATCTAAGTTGCAATTTTATAAATACTTTGGCGCACCCAGTAATTACCTTGGTTGGCATATACATAGTGTCCCAGGCAGAAGTGACCAGCTTCCTGGGACACACTGTATAAGTCATACTGAACAAGTTATACTAGGGTTCATACGAGATATCAATACCAAGTCAATAATGCAGTTATTTAGGTACTATCCGGTTGCATGTAGTTCAGTAGTAATTCGGTAAATAAGGACTGTTCGTTTTACTAAGCGGACATGAAAAACCTCACGTAAATATTTTTTTCTTTTATCATATTTTATTTTTATTTGTGAAATATTATTTAACTAAAAATAGACAAATAATAAGTAATGTCTCAATAAATATATTAATTATCGGCAACTACATTTTTAGACTACTGTTTGGCCACGAAACTTATGTTCTGCAATCTACTGTTTGACATTTTACAACTAGTTGCGAACTGTACACGTTTAAATTTTTTCAATGATTTAGTTTTTCGTCTATCGTTTCTTAAGTGTACCTTCACAATAGGCCATTACCGCTATATAGGACGAAGATGAAGACAATTTTATGGATGTCGTCTTTTTAAACAAATTCTATGATTATTTAATTAAATAGCTCTAATGTCTAACCCTTATGATGTGCCCTTGCCAAATTAGACCAAAATAACCGGTGAGAGATACTATGTCTTCGATAGACATAAAAAAACCGATTTTGGATGCAATATTTTCTATAAATATCCCTACTAACTTGGCCCTGTTGCGAAATAGGAAGCAGTTAAAAGACCATATAATCAAATTGCCTGCCAAGCAAGGGCGTTCTTCCCGAAATTGTTTTTTTTTTTATGATTTTCTACTCAGACACATACTCTTCTACGACAGGATGACAGTATTAGGACTGCGGTAATGTCATTACTATCATATTTTAGGTACCTTTTGTGGGCCACCAAAAGGCAAAATTTCCATACTTTTTTAGTGAAACGACGTAAAGTTCAATAGCCAATTTTAAGGTATGCAACTAAGATTTCTGTGTTTAGACTTCGGTGAATCTTCAAGCATATGACACTCTCTAAATTGTTTAATGATTTAGTATAACGTCGACTTAAAATGTCCTAGATATTTGCAATCTTTCATAGTGAATATTTTTCTGTACACCATTGTGCAGAATCAATTTACGATTATCAAATTGAATATGTCTTATCAGATATAGTAATGGATGCTTGAAAAGCAAACATATATCAATTGAAAAAGATGGCTTTGCTAATTTCATGGCTGTAAACTGTTCATCGATCGATTTTAAAACCGATGTATAATAGACGTTTAAGTGTGTCCGCTTAGTAAAATGAACAGTCCTTAGTAATATAATATTGAAACTGGTCAGATGCGGAGAGCTGAGGATATAAATATATATATTATGGCTTATGGCCATATGGTGGCGCGAATTGGGGAAGGCATACCTATATCCAGCAGTGGACGACTATGGGCTGATGACGATGATGATGATTGTTCATACTATAACTGCTAGGGTTTGCCTTAAATTTGCGTTTTTGACTTTTTGCATGGGGTTTTATTAAACAAAAAGATAGACAATAACGAAGGTAGGCTCTACGAAATTTGTAAGATTTCTCTTTTAGGTACAGTATCCTAAAAATTACTGGTCCGTTAACAATTTAGGCAATATCGGATCTACTCCGTTAATAATGTAGTCATCGCACAACAATAATGATACATATACGTACATGTAATATTGTACGATGCTTTTTTCTCGTAATGGAAGCAGGTACATGCATGACGGGAATATAATTTGCGCCTTCATATGAGTGTACGTTTATATTTCAATACTTTAAGTTGACTGCACATACTTTACCAATGGTTACTTGAATATTCATTTCATTTTGCACATTAATAAGTGAAAAGGTACTTAGGTAATTTGTGTAAAGGTGACTTGTAACTTGATCCAAGATTTATAACACGATCGGTGGGACGTCTAGCGGTCATTTATCAAGTAGGTACCTACATAGTTAGTATTGTGAGTTTATTTGCGTATGAGTACTTATAATTTGTTTTTAAGTACGATATACTATGGGCACCTTTCCGCTAGGGACAGATCTGGGTGACTTATGGTAGGTATTTTTAATTTTTAGTTTTTATGTATGATTTTAATAATAGTTTTTTGTTTAGTTTTTTTTTAGTTTAAGTTCAACATATTTTTTTGAATTATCGAAAGAATCCGCTCATAAATATGTTACAACGTTCTTATTACACAGAATTAGAGTGCAATGGGGCATATTTTTGAACATTTTTGTATATATTTTATTATTTCTTTGACTGTACTTACACCAGTAAAATATACAGGTATCTGGTTCAAAGAGCAATGTTAAAGGCAGAGGTAGAATTTACCTATAATAGGCCAGTCATTTTAGCTGAAATTTGGTAAGAATCTTGGAATTCGAGATACCCAGCTGTAACTTTGTAAATAGTTCTATATTGACACCCTTAAAGTTGTCTCAAACTCAAAACCTACATATGGTAGGGTGTACGCAACTATTAAATTTTAAGGTCAAAAGGTCACAAAAATCGTCTTTTTGCGCTTTTTTTGTAAATATTTCTTTTCCTATGGGTTTTTTACTGTTTATATGTATGACAAAATTGTAGAATACAAAATTCTCTACAACTTATGCATAAAAACATTTTTTATATATTGAACCGTTTTCGAAATAGACGGCGGAGAGCGCGGGGTATAGGGCTCCCGATATACGTACTATTCGCCGAACCGTAGCTCCGTGTTCTTAACCCCGGCGGTACTAAGATCACGAATTTCACAGTCACGCCGAGATACGTACCCGAATCTTTGTTTGTATACGTATCTACGAATCTTGGCTTCGTTCTGGCAACGTCTGCTCGTGGCATGGATCCGGCCGGACCAATTGCTATGCAAACAAATAAGGCCTATTATTGAATAACAGCTTGTTTTTAAAGTACGTATTGAGTATTATACTCTGAATCGGGACGAACGGTATTTTATTGATTAGACCTGCACTTTTCGTATCGATTTATGTTATAGAATAACGTGGTAGGTACTGTGTTCTCTATAACAAGCGACGGTGTTATTTATGGATTAGAATTTATATTGTGATTTTGAATCACCAGATAGAAAAATTAAAAAATAATGTTAAAAATATTTGGCCAAATTGCTATACATAAAAGATTTTTTTTTTTTTAATTTATTGAATAAAAACAAAGTTTACAATTTTTTTTAATTTCAAGCCCATCGTTAGCAAAACCTTGAGAAGGTTTGTATGCCGATGGGGAGTTCGATTTTATACATTAATAATATTCTACTCTTAGTTACATAAAATATACTAAATACCTTATGATAGGATACTAATAAACGAAGTTCGTTTCATTACAATTTAGTAAGTACTTTTTAACAGTTTTATTAACATGTTTGCCCTTTAAGTAGCTTTTTACAACATGTTCTGGCAGTTCATTTATAGTTTTAGGTAATATATATGTGCATAGCCTAGTTCCATATAAGTTATTATATTTGGGTATACAATATTTATTTTGGTTCTGTTTCTCTCTAAGTTTAATACATCTTTTGTTTACTATTAGTTTTGGTACATTCGGGAATTCGTCAATTAATATAGCTAATTTAGTTTTCTTTTGTATAGATAGAACGTTACAATATTTAAATAGTTGGGCATAATCTGATTCGTGTTTTTTTTAATATGTTTGGGTACAATGGTTTTCAATAATCGTATCTGCAAGTTATAAATTTTTTCTATGTATGTTTTAAAAGTTCTGCCATATGAGCTTAGTGCATAACCGATCACAGAGTCCGCGAGTGCTAAGTACAACATACGTAGGGTTCGGTACGGTAATTTGTGCTTTAAGATTGCCAGTTTACATAGGATGGCTCTCAGCTTATCACACACATGGTTTACATGCGATCCCCAATAAAATCTGTGGTCGATTACAATGCCCAGGTACATGTGTTCCGTGACCAATTCAATTTTTTCACAGTTACACGCGATATTACGCTGGTGCAGACAACTATGTTGGTGAGCAACCACCGCAATATCGCGCGTACTTTTATTTTGAGCCGAGCGAATGTGCATTATTTTTGTTTGAAGATAATACAGTCGTTCATTTAAGTTTATTACCTGACAGGGCGGCCCTTTTGTAGATAAGGCCTATACTAAGAATTTGCACGCGCAAAGTAGCTAACAATAGTTTGTCTGCGATGTAATTGACCACACGTGGTAATTTTACTGATAAATATGTTAACTAAGGGCTTTACCTGGTACACCTTTTGTTTGTGAAGTTGAATGAAATAGCCGCATCTTTGTTTTAATATAGATAAGCGGGGATGTTTTAGTAAATTTGAAAAGGGCAATTTCGGGTTTTGGTTTTATACGTGTTTAGTCACTAATAAGATTGCAGGCCGGACAGATTTAGCAAGAGTTTAGTCGAATTTAAATTAATTGTTTTTTTATTATTTTGTTACGTTTTTGTATTGTTACTGTTGGTGAAAAGATAGCGTTTTTAAAGTGTATTAATAATGAAGATCAGTTGGGTGTGGAGTTATGCCACCAGGGTCGGTGACACGGCTTTATGCACTTTGTGCAATGATCGTACGAACAATGAGTTTTCGTGTCGTGGTGGTACAACAGGATCGATAGGAAAGCATTTGAAAGCGGTGCACCTAAAATCTCCCGTCATCGTCACGACATCCAATGAGTTAGTATATTGTATTTTTTAATTATATTGCTTTATAATATCCTTTTATATTTTAAAATTTACAGCGTTATTTCCTACAAAATATCCTTATTTTGTATAACGCTGTAAATTTGTATATTTATGAAGCATTTATTTTGTTCCTGAGTTATGGGTTTCCTAGTATAGATTAATCGTTGTCTGGTACCCTCAATATTGATTTATGTATTTATTTATATCAATTTTATTGCACGAAAGAAAAACTTAAATTATGATATTTAGAACTAAGAAAAAATATTTACTCCGCACTGTGATAATATGTATTTTTTAACTTCCGTTCACATCTCATTATTAAATTAGGTAATTAATACACGATAATGTGTCAGTTTTTATTAATATTGAACTCAGAAAATATCTGTATTTTATATTTCTGCCCTCCTTACCTTCAAAAGTAAAATATGAATATGTAAAATTTAATCTCAGTACGTATACACGTTATCATACTGAAATTAAGTACAACTAAGTTATCGCACTTTACGTTAGAAAAGCAATTAGGTAACCACTAAATTAGATTCACAAATATCACGGAACATTCTCATCCATTTTCCTTAGTCCTTAAAGATAACGCATCGAATCGTCACTCAACAACGCGGGCGGAACGGATCTGCGTGTAATTAAGATACGTATCCCCGTGTACACGTGTATACGTAACTTTATTGATACGTAGCCGTGTAACACGTAGGAAACGGGCCTTAAGACCGTGGCCGTGTAACACGGCAACGGGGATCCGGCTACGGTTACACGAAACACGGTCACGACCACGAGCCCTAGGTAAGAGCATCAGTTTAGGTCAACCGGTGCCTCCGGTCAAAAACGCGCTATATATAGTTGAATAACTATCGATAAATCAATGATTTATAATATTTATAGTAATATTTTTTTATGTTATATCTTTTTCTTCGTGCTAATTAAATCTCTATTCTTTAAATAATACTTATAATTTTAAACTGGAATCCTGAGCGAAATGAGAGATTCAAGCGTTAACGCCCAAGACAAAAATAATTTTGATACCGTGTGACATATACCGTGTTTCACACCAACTATGAGAAAAATAATAGACGTTACATATTTAATATTATTACGTATAATGGATTCGTAATTACGTACGCTTGCTATTTATTTTCATATTTCATTGCTATTTTTTAGGCTAGCAACAGAAAGTCCTTCAACAGAAAAGTGCCACTTTGATCCCTCCTAGCAGGAAAAAAAGACCCGTATTCGAATAAGTGGTGTGAAATAGTAGATTGTGTTTGTGGGATCAAAACGGTATATTTCCGGCGTGGGCGTATATTGAATCCTGAATGGAGTGACGGATTCCACAAAAGTGGAATCCTGAGCGTAATGAAGGATTCAAGCGTTAACGCCCAAGACGAAATAATTTTGATACCGTGTGACACATACTGCTTTTCACACCACCTATGAGAAAAATAAAAAATATATAGGAGCATTCCATGGAAACATCAACTTTTTGTCGCTTACGTGTCGCTATGGTAGCTACCCTAATAAAATATGCTAGATGAAATATTTTTTCAGCAGAGCGACTCGAATATAGGGGTTTTGCTGCTTGAAACTAGTGAGTATGGTAGCTACCCTAATAAAATATGCTAGATGAAATATTTTTTCAGCAGAGCGACTCGAATATAGGGGTTTTGCTGCTTGAAACTAGTGAGTCAAATGCAATTTTGCTGTGAGATTGAAAAAAAAAACTTTAATTTTTTCCGTATCGTTGCTTATGCTAGTCGTAGGTCATATTTTCATGCTGCGGGGTGTAATGCAAACTTCGAACATTTAAACTTCATTATAATCCGTCACTTTCATTTCGTTACAAAAAAAATATAGATATAGAATATATTATCTCGATTCGTCATTCGACTTAGAAACCTTCGTAGTAGGCCCTCAAAAAGCGGGAATGTATAACTCGTTCGGATGCAAAATAAAATTCTACCTCATGTTAAACTTGTATAATAATAATATTTTCTTCGGTTACCGCGAGGATTACACATGAAAGAAAACTACGAATACGGATAAACTCGCGTATATTAACTAATTTTAACTTCATACCGACGTTTCGAACACTTTACAGGGTTCGTGGTCTGCGGATGACTGAGACTCCGAAACGTCGGAATGAAGTTAAAATTAGTTAATATACGCGAGTTTATCCGTTTTCATAGTTTTATTTCTAGTATAATAATATTAAACCTATAAAAAATCTTTGGGCGTTGCACTTTGTCAGTCAATTCCTTAATACCGCTCGTATCGCTGACTGGTCGCTCGGAACTGTTCTCCAAAGTCTGAACTCTCTGTTCTAGGCTACCAATACGATTACCGAGCTTCTCGACTGTGATAGTTTCTCAAAATTAGAGTTGATATTAGATAGCTCCAGACGCAATAAATATTTGTTCAACAAAAGAGCAAAGCAGATTTTTGGTGCGTGTAAATGTTGAGTCCCGAGCAAGCGAAAGATTTTATAATTGCGCGTTGAGGGATTCAAAGATACGAGATGCAAAATGCAAATGTGAACGCTCTCGCTTACATGAGCAAGGTAAGTGTTGTTAAATAAATTAATATGAAAAAATAAGTGGAATAGTTGGAAAAAAAACGATAAAATAGAAAAATATAATTTATGAAAATGGACAAATAGTTATAATCATTGATTTATCGTTAGTTCCTCAACTATAGATGGCGCGTTTTCGACCGTTGACCTGAAGTGATGTTTTTACCGCGCGCTCTCCGCCGTCTATCTCGAAAACGGTTAACTGTATAAAAAATGTTTTTATGCAAGAGTTGTAGAGAATTTTGTATTCTACAATATTGATTAACATATAAAGAGTAAAAAACCCATAGGAAAAGAAATATTCACAAAAAAAGCTCAAAAAGACGATTTTTGTGACCTTTTGACCTTGAAATTTAATAGTTGCGCACACTCTACCATATGTAGGTTTTGAGACAACTTTTAGGGTGTAAATATACAAGTATTTACAAAGTTACAGCTGGGTATCTCGAATTCCGAGGTGAACTTACTAAAATGACTCGACTAATAATAGTCAAGTCCTAATAGTACCAGAGTTGGTATCTAGGCGAAGGAAGGCCGCTAGAAATTAGATATTGATTTGACATTACTCTCAGTTAGGGTTGACATACGACAGGATTTCTCCTACCGCGACAGAATTGTTGACCCTTTACCAGGATTGAGGCGGGCCGTATTAAGTGTGATTGGATTCAATATAAATTAAACATGTTTTTTAAAAATTATCCATACAATACAGCCTACCGCGAAAAACGAAAATCGTAAATTTCGAGGATCTGTGTCTCTCACTCTAATGAGGCCTTCGTTTGAGTGACAGAGAAAAATCCTCGAAATTTACGAATTTCGATTTTCGCGGTACCGTGAAGCTAGCCAACTTTGCCTCCAGGGGAAACAATGCCCAAAACTAG
Organism: Thaumatotibia leucotreta; assembly: GCA_025490895.1. Classification (NCBI taxonomy): domain Eukaryota; kingdom Metazoa; phylum Arthropoda; class Insecta; order Lepidoptera; family Tortricidae; genus Thaumatotibia; species Thaumatotibia leucotreta. The sequence continues at coordinate 63,404 of JALPQI010031358.1, forward strand.
AATTTTAAATAAATTGGTCATTATAGAGAAATGTAACATTATTATGGGGGCCCCACTATTTTTAGTATAAAATAGATTATGTGAGAAGCAACACTAGGTATTACTTTTGCGTCCATCTTCATCCAGTTATTTGCTAGAGCTTCTTGAGTAAAGTGGGTTATTTTGCGGGCAAAATCTTGGCAAAATATCGATATAAATTTCTCAGAGCAGGGTGGTCTTAAATGAAAAAAACCCATGGCCTGTAATAAAATAAGAACAGTAGATTACATTGATAGTAGTCTTATTGGAAAAAGCTAATCAGAAAATTAGTTATGGCTTTGAGGAATTTCATCCAGTACTTTAGCAAACGGACTTTGAAAACATTGCCTATCATGAAAAAAGCCTAGGGTTGTCACCTTTTAGTTTTACCACTTTATGAAAATAGCGGAGGGTAATATTTTTTTAGTAAATTACGTTTTTATAACTCCGTTATTTTATTTTACGTGTACAAATGTTCGGCACCAATAACTATACTCTCAATAGTCTCAATTGTCAAATTCGTTGTCTGCTGCTTGGTTAGTGGGCTGATATATCAACATATTTCGCGATTTCTATTCAAAAATTTCTATTTACAGTCTCTCCAGCGGTGCCAAGTAGACTACCGGTACATTGAAGTGCTGAAGTGCCTGTACGAGAATGCCAATATGTCAGTTCGCCTCCAGGATCGGAACTCGATTCAAAAAACGTATTTATTATTATTGTATTAAAACAAATAATACATTTTGGACTGTTTTACTTCATTAGTGTACTAATACTTTGAACAAAAGTTAAACGTCTTAAGTTAAGATATTTACTTAAAAGTGACAACCCTAGCATTTGTAAATTGCGTAAGTGGACCTTGTATGAAAAAACTAACCAACCAACCAATTTACTCAAAATTGTTTTTATACTTAAATTATCCCTGAGTTATCTACATCAAATGGTATAATTGCCCAAAAACCTTCTGTGATCGTAGTATTATTGTCATGCGACTCATGCGAGCTATTTTTAAGCACTAAGTTGAGGTGGGCAATGTTGGCCAAAACTCGAGATTACTTTTGCCCGCCCTCTAAAACGACAAAAAAGTGATCTCAATGTCGATCTCAAATTTTTTTTCTTCATGTGAGCCGATGCGTATGATCACAATGCACATGCGAAGCAAAAGAACTTATAGGTTTAATATATATTTTTTTAGATATTTTAGAATTTCCGAAAAAAGTGGGCAATGTTGCCTAGTTTCACGGTAGTAGGCCAGTATGTACCGATAAGTATAACTAAGCGCGCGGCCGGGATACGTCAAATGCTTATTTGCATATCCATTAGATGTCTTTTTTCAATACTTATTTTATTTTTTCAAGCATGGTACACTGAGATGTGTCCCTTTAGCTCATAATTAAAAGATTTTTTCGCGGATTTTTGGTTGTCCCCATAGTGAAAGTTACTCAGCTTGAACGTAACTCGTAACTATACATATACTGTTTACTCTACTACAAGACCGAGAAATCATCCTGTAGGAGCTATAGTATTTTTATTTGTTGTTAAAAAAAACTGATTTTTTACCAACTGCCAACCCTAACCACTTGCTCTGTTTGATACACCTACTAATAGGCTACTTGACCCATTTTTAAAGTTTATCGTATATTATTAATCAATATCAGATTAACGGAAAAAAAATATAAATATATTTTTTCACGACCTAGAAAACCGCAAAATTATAACTTAAAATTTAAACTATCGTTACCGCGCGAAAACGATACTAGCCATGTTAATGCTTAGATTATCTGTGGTGTGACGTCACTCAAACCGAAAACAAACATTTGACATGTCACTTATGTTATGTCAATGTCACAGGTCACAGCAAAGCTACATGCCTACATGTCCATGGCGAACTTCACTCGTATAAGATTCGACATGAAGATAGTTTAACACCTTCCCGGACACTCAACGCCTATAGACGTGATTCCATTGTTCTTTCTATTGTGTCTGGAGTAGTGTCCGTGAAGGTGTTAAGATCCTATGACGTCACATCATGGCGGACACCGTTTTCAGAGTACGAAATAAAAAAAAATAAAACAACTTTTTCAATAAAAAATATGTACCCATCAAACACTTTTCATACACCGTAATCGAAAAATATTGATCTTTTCAATAAATACTACGGAAAATAATATTTTTTTGCACTACATTTGATATGAGTCAAGTAGCCTATTCGCGGCTTTCTCGCGTCTGGATCCATTTCTATTTTTAACCGACTTCAAAAAGGAGGAGGTTAACAATTCGTCGAAATCTTTTTTTTTTTTTATGTATGTTCCCCGATTACTCGAAGACGCGTGGACCGATTTCAAATATTCTTTTTTTGTTTGAAAGGGTATACTTTCTAGTTGGTCCCATTGTCACCGAATCCAGATCTGATGATGGGATCCTGGAGAAATCGAGGGAACTCTTCAAATGTTGTAGGCACACATGACATTTTTCATTTATTTTCGAAGACTAATCAAGTATTTGCATCTAGTCATGAACATCTTAAGTTGGTGATCTGATGATGGAAGGTACAACTCTTTAGCAATTAGGAGTTGGGGGATAATTCTTTAAGTATAACATATTTTGGAAGCTATTTGAGTATTTGCCTTTAGGTGGTCATCCTTTCATGTTGGTGAGCTGATGATGTAAGGTACAACTCCTTGGAGATTAGGAGTTGGGGGATAATTCTTTAAATATAACATATTTCATATATTTTGGAGGCTATTCGAGTATTTGCCTTTAGGTGGTCATAGTCTCATGTTGGTGAGCTGATGAGGAAAGGAATAACTCCTTAACGAATAGGGGTTGGAGGATCATTCTTTGTATATATAACAAATGTCATACATTTTCGAGATCTATTCAAGTGTTTGCTTAGTAGTTATGACATGTCGGTTAGCGGTTAGTGATTCTTTAAATAATATTGGCATGCTAAGTCTGTTACCTTTGAAATTGTTTTTGTATTCATATAAGTTCGCCAGTTCAGGTTTTATGGCCTACTACAGTGCAGTACATTCTAATTATAAGTATTTAGAGCATACTGAAAAACGATTTTATATTTACACTACTAAAAAGCAAAAAATAAAATATTTTAAAAATAAAAATAAAACCGCCTTCAAAAATTCGCCCGAACTAAAAAGTTAAAAATAATTTTGGTTCCTACTTCTTAGGATTTCCTACCCAAACCTTTAAACCTTTTACCCTATTCATTGAAATAAAACATTATGGCTAGGTACCCTACAGATTTCTTAGAAGTCGGTGCCAAGCCAAATATGTTCCCTTTGCGAGTACTTATATGTATTTGATAGAGCTTTGTAATATACTGTCACTCCGGTTATGCTTTCATGAAAATGACTGAGGCAGACTGTTGATAAAAGCGTAATCGGAGTAACAGTAAGTTACAAAGCTCTATCTAATATATACCTATGAACGTATTCGGCTTGGCACCGACTTCTAAGAAATCTGTAGGGTACCTAGCCATAATGTTTTATTTCAATGAATAGGGTAAAAGGTTTAAAGGTTTGGGTAGGAAATCCTAAGAAGTAGGAACCAAAATTATTTTTAACTTTTTAGTTCGGGCGAATTTTTGAAGGCGGTTTTATTTTTATTTTTAAAATATTTTATATCAATACAATTAAAATCAATGAATGAATAGCCGCGAGGAGAGGAAATTATCGTAATTACCGGTCTTCTTTTAACGTTCAGTTAACATAAATTAAGAGCAGCATTCAGCTTGAACAGGCTGTTCTGATATTGAAAATAACGATACATAGAATACCCTCAAACTTTATCCTATATTTACCTGAAGACCTCTACATAACCTGACATGCATAATACCATACAAAGTTCATTACTATGGCCCCGATTTTCAAATGGGACAATAAATCACAAAGGCACGTACATGTCGTACATTACATACTATACACATAAAACATATAAGTATCCAATCCACACATTGCAAGCCGCGGCTCGCCGGCTCGACCGGAAGAAGGTGATATATTGCGGCTGAATTTTAATTAAAACCAATTTAAAACCGTTGTCATCGGAAACACAGTGTGGACAAATTTGGTGCACTCATACAATCCAAAACTGAGGTAAAAGCAATACTAGGTATCTCATTAAATTAATTCAGAGCCAGCCATTACGAAAACGTCGAAACTTAAATAACCTACATAAAATATGCTATCTTTATAAAATCATACTTTGAGTCGAATCACATGAATTACATACAATGTAGGTAATAAAAAAAACCGGCCCAGTGCGAGTCGGACTCGCACGCGAAGGGTTCCGTACCATTATCAATTTATTATTTAAAAAAATACAGTTAAATCAACCTACCTCAAAACCTATAAGAGATAATTTAATCAAACCAAAAATCGTTGATAGAGTTTATTAATGTGCATAACATATATTTTTTTAAAATTTTATATCGCGTAGTTTAAAAAATAGAGGGGGGGACACATTTTTCAGACTTTGAGAGCTGATATCTGGAAAACGATTTGCTTAAACAAAAATGAGATTTATAAACCTTCATATCATTTTCAAATACCTTTCTATTAATACCCCACACGCTTATATACAACTATAAAAAAAATTCTATCCCTCAGTTACATGTATTGAGGGCCCCCACCCCAATGGTTTTTTTTTACAATTTAGTATCATAATCCTGTAGCGGTTCAAACAACACATATCCTTACCAAATTTCGTTGCTGTAGCATTTATAGTTTCCGAGTAAATCGGATGTGACAGACGGACAGACGGACAGACGGACATGACGAATCTATAAGGGTTCCGTTTTTGCCATTTTGGCTACGGAACCCTAAAAAACATCAAAAACATACACATAAAAAACTTTTCCTTTTGCTGGCTTGGCATTGCGTTATTTTACGCATCCTCTACCACTGATGAATGAAGTCCCTCAGCAGACACATTTTTCACTGTATGATGATTATGAGATACGTGTCACGTGACGGATAATAGGAGGTGTAGATATACATAGATACACACAAACTTTGGTAAATCATTTAGGGAGCCACCTCATAGTACCAAGTTCCGTTACAGCAGATATGCAAGTAGTACGAGCCTTTGTTATTAAGATAATTTAAGCAGGCATCTAGTGATGATGTGATGTAGGTACGTAATGAGGTCCTCGTACAACTCTGAGTAGGCTCTGTCCCACGGGACCTGGGACCCTTCCTTGCCGAATATCCATACCCCATTTGCTCTCTAAAAGCTTTTATACTTTTCTACTCACATGTATACTTGTTCGCAAGAGTAGATATCGATATATCAGCCTCGTCTCACATTCTACATAAATACAATAATGTGTTACATATTCATTGCTTGTTTTTCAAATGATTTACTTATTCATCTTGACAAAAAAGAACTTGTGCCCATCAGAGGGACGTATACATGATACGGATACTAATGTATACATAGAAAACAAAACCAACTCAACTTTTCCAATAGGTATTATGTAGGAATATTAATGAACCGCAGAATATTAATTTGTTACTGACAGGATTGATAATGCATCAAGAGCAAGTAATGTGTTGAAGAAAGTTGGGCAATTAGCGGGAAAAACACAAAAAGCAGGCTCGGGGAGCGTTATCGATGATGCCATCCATTTCAAAGTCCCATTAACCGCAGCGAGGGGCCTACGGCGCCGAGATATTACTCACGACTTGACCATCAGCTAATTATCGATTGGCTTTATTTCCTTCATATTTTGGGCTGATAAGCTAATTAGAGTAATTAGTACCTATTACTTCTTGATTTGCGAGGATTTCATACAAAGAATATATTGAAATTGCATTTGATACTTGTGTATTATTTAAACTATAGGTACATGAAAATCCTATTGGTAACGTGAGTGCTTACTAAAGACACCATATTTAATATTTAACAAATAAATTAAATGAAAAACGCATCGAGTAAGAGCGTGACGAGCTACGCCCGAAGTAGGGTTCCGTAGTTTCCAGTCTGTCACAATAAGTGTCATGATCCCATCAACTTAGGGAAAATCTTAACAGCGCGATATAGCCCAAAGTACAGCGCCATCCCTCGGGACCTTGGGTTACTAACTTATACAAACTAGCAGTATACCTAACTATTAAACACGGTTTCGTTTAATATAAATAAACGGGAAAGTTTCCTTAAAACGCCCTTCTCAAAAAAAAACCAGTTACGCCGTAAACGTTTCATAGAACTTAATATAGATAGTTACATGAAGAAAATATGTATTACTTTAGATAAACTTTATATACCTACCTGTAAATTTTATGTCTCACACTAGCAGCAATTCTAAAATCGCGAAGCAGGGGCCCTACCGCGAACTTCGAAATCCGCAAACTTCGAGGATTTGTCTCTCTCACTTTAATGATGCCTTCGTTGGAGTGACAGAGAAAAATCCTCGAAATTTAAGAATTTCAATTTCCGCGGTAGTGCACCCGTGTGAGGTTCGAAGGCGCGAGATCTACAACGCACAGTCACCATTAAATACCCAACATAGCCATTGAAGTTAAATTTTATACAATAGCCATCTTCAACAGAACTTAAACAAAATAAGTACCTAACTTCAATGAAAAATTACATACGTGAGTAAGTAGCTATTCTGTGTAGTCTTAGGTACTAGTATTTAAATAGGACTTCGCAGTTGAGAATAACTTCAGGTTATGGTTGAGTTATTATACTTAATGCGTAAGTGACTATGTTTT
>JALPQI010031359.1:0-36693 GCA_025490895.1 Thaumatotibia leucotreta
AGAAATGACATCAAGAATGTGAACCTTTTACCATTGTCATCAGGTTAGGATTTTTCTACTTACTCTAAAATGTATTTGCTATTCTCATTTATTAGCTGCTGCGTCATCATTTGAGGCTTATTGTAGAAACTAAAGATATTTATTATCTAGTTTAACTTAAAATCCTTACAGCTACGACAACAAACATTTCATATCACAATCACACAACTAGTACAAACAAAACCTTTATCAAGTTACGCTTCTTACTAAAATTATTTGACGATACAACCGTTCAACATTAAACTGTAAGTTATATATCGTAAGGTTGCTAATTTGAGACTTGTCACTTATAAAAAGAGTATATTAATCCGTTACTTGCACTGACATTTAGGGTACATGTCAATTTGACAAAAGAGTGACATATTTATGTCAAATACGTAGTGTTGCACTACATCTCGATTTTGTTTAGATTCAGTCAAACGGCTTTGAAAATACAAAATAATTTCTTACTTACCGATATTTTTTACATGTGTGATAATTGTTATTAGAAAAATAACAGAGATTTTATTCGACAATCTAAATATTCGTTTACGATTCTGCAGATTTAATGAATTGTAGTTATTTTTAACTTCGAAGCTTTTTGAGGGTAACATAAAAATATATTATACCAACATGAATCTAATCTTATAGAGTTAGTCTCAAAATAGTAAACCAGTAAAAAAATAAACGACACGACGTGACTTTGAACACCCATTACTAATTCCTTAAGTATACTTGCCAACAGCCGGCGCGGGCGCCGTACGCTTTTAGCATGCTCAAGGATTATACTTTTAAAATCCATAAGCAAGAAGGCTAAGCAAAAAAAAATTAAAAAATTGCAACGCTAATTAACAATTCAAAAAACATTAGTACGTAACTATTATCATGGAAATTGTGAATAAAATAATATTTGGTGCTTTAATTATATTCGTGTGTGTACACAAAATATCGTGTAGTTATTACTTCCACAAGATTTCTGGTAAGTTTAATTTAGTACAAGTTTATTTTAAAAATATAGTGGCATTAATTAAGGCTTACGGTGTTTTGAGATTGGTAAAATATATTGATTATGAAATTATGGTCACATAATTTTGATGAATTAGCACTCCAATTCGTACTAGTAGTAGTCACTTTATTTTCACTTGCATGGAAAAACTTACAAATCTCATTAAGTAGTAGTTATTATTATTATATGCAACCGTCGTATTTTTAAAACATTTTTTCATTACACTTCATCGTTATGGTAAGCAGTGACCGTAGCCTATGGACGCCTCGCAGCTCCAGGTGTATTCATATGCTCGTTGCTGACCCTTTAAACTAATTGTCAACCAATATTGCAGTAGTAATATTTCTACGTAGGCCAACAATAATAAATAATTATAAATTCTAAGCATTCTATGCTGTATATCCAAGAAAAAAAAAAATCCCAGCTTTCCCGCTGATTGCCTAAACTAAACCACTCGGCCACCTGATCTCAGTGGACGTGGACGGGGTTGAATTTTTCAGATATCAAATATGCATTATTTTATAAGGAATGGCAAAAATGAGTACTTCGACATATTTATGCTCTTATGGTTAAAGCAAAATTTATTTTAGATTTTATCTAGTTTTAGTTTAGTTATGCTTTTTAAATTAAATTTATTTGTAATTATTGTAATAAATATGCCTAATTATGTACAGTCACATACATAACTTTATCTACATCCATATCATAAGTTTAGAAGCAAAAGCATTAGTAATAAAATAGTTGAAGCACATTTTGTAACGAATTGCTTTCCGATAAAGTTTTCAAGAAGTGTATTGATAACAAATGTTAGATAATAATATGAAGACGAAAACATATGGCTATTAAAACAAAATAAACTTTCGAAAAAACTTTTCTTTCCTCGAATATTATATATACATTGTAAGAACATCGATCTGTATATTTTTATTAAATAAATATAAAGTGACGTTATATGTATACTACGTTTATCCTTTGCTTTATCCTACATTTTTATTAGTATTTTTTTGAGTATTAATTACACACTTATGTCATATATCAATATATACTATGTCAATTCCTCCCATTTCGAATATTAAATTCACATATAAAATAATGATATTTGCTACCTAATAATGCTATTTTAACTGTCATTGCCATTGTATTTTTTTTATTTTTTAGATGAAGACTATTACAAATTACCAGAGTTGTTCGCATTAGACAACTACGAAAAATGCTTATCGCAAAAAGATACTGTTTATTGCGTGGGCACTTTCGATTTGCAAGCACCGCAACCTTCTCAACTCTTCGATAAATTAAAGGTATTCGAACGAGTTTTATTAATATTATTTTAATAAAATATTTAATAAACTACTACTACTACTACTACTACTGATACGCTCTACTTTAATTAGTACCTACGTTACGCAGTCTGCTATGGATTAATCTAACGAATGTCTTAAAAGTAAATCGAAGTCATGTTTTTTACAAATGTATTCCTCTGCTTCCTCGTTGGATATGCACATGCCAGCTATTTATTTCTTTTCAACATAACTTTTACTAACTACGACTATATCGGTAAATTTATCTATTTTTAATGCGTTTCGAGACAGTCATGCAAATTATTTCGTATTTAGACAAAATAATAAAACATTCCTACATAATACTTATCCTTTCTTAATTTTTCTATATTTGGAGAACGAAACAGGGGACTGCGAATCCCTGTTGCGAAGCTGACATTGACCCTATCTTAGATCGAAGCTATAGGCTGCGTGAACGGTGAAGCGCCAACAATACATTATTCAAATACCTATTTTTCTGAACTCTTACAGCTTTAATTTCCTCTTAAGCTGCCTGCGAAAACTGATTATATTTTTCACCTACAATTTCAATACGTACTTTGTATTATTTTATCTCTTCATATTTTCTACTCCTACAAATCAAACAAAACCCCACATAATAATTATTAGTACATTTAGTCGTCTAATTAATAAACCTGTTTAGAAAAATACATAACAAATCTATTTTTTTTTTCAGAAACTCACTGAAGATACTATTATAAACTTTAATCATACAAAGCTATATCGAGGAGTGTGCCTAGGTAGCATTGGAAAATGTGCTATCAATCAAACACTGCCAATAGAAAAGTCTTTTGAAAATTGTATCGATCAAGAGATAAAGAAGGAGTTCGGCCTTCGTGCTCATTTGTCAGAATTTAATCACTGCAAGCATCGTGAAGACAAAAGACAGTTCGATACCGTAGATCGAATTTTTATATTGTACGTGTGTGCAATAGTCTTCCTGAACTTAATTGGTACAACTTATGATTTGTGCTACAAAGATGATGGGTCAAAAGGTGAGTGTATAAGTGTTTTATAAATGTAGGTAATTAGGAAAACCACAAGTTCAAAGATTAAGTTCAGTGATAATTACATAAGGTCCTTGCAGACTGGCAAGACTGCATAGGTAAATAACAGTAAGTAATCGATTATGCACACCATATTTGTTGCCTTTTCCGGGTATTTCTACTTAAGAACTACGTGACATATAGTAGCTTAAACTCTTTATGTATTTGGCTGTAATTTTTATATTTTCTGTTACGGAATCCTTTGTGCGCGAATCCAACTCGCACTTAGCCGGTTTTCTTAACTCGCGTCAGTGGCGTAACTACACCATCTGGGGCCTGTGACAAATTATTTTGATGGGGCCCTATCACATTGTACTCAGTTTAATTTTAAATTTAAATTCACGGCCTCTTGGGCCGGGCCCTCTTGGGTCGGGGGCCCGTGGCATTTTGCCAGCCCTGCCTATTGTTACGCCACTGACTAGCGTCGACTTAAATCACTCATCCTAGAGACACTCGTGAAGAAAATGACCACATTCAATACTTGTACCTAAATAACAATTACTGTATAATTTCAACTTTACGCAAGACTTTTTTATAATTCGAGATATTTGATGCAGGGCCGTCATGGATACTGGCGTTCTCCCTGCACAATAATTGGAGAAAGCTAACAGAGAAAGTGAGCTCATCGGGGGAGACATTTCAGTGCTTTCACGGAATGAGGTACAAAGTTAATAGCGCAATATCTATATTTGAATTATATTCAAACTACTTTTGTAACTTGGACAAAATATTATCCTGTCGTTTTGATTTAATTTTTTTTCACTAATACTTTTGTTGCAGGGCAATTCTAACCATCTTAGTACATTTTGCACATACAATAATGGGTTTGATAATAGGATTTCTCCCTAATCCGAGATTTGTGGAAATGGTAAGTAATTGCTTATTAAAATGCAAAATATTGCATTTCATAAACATCTTGTATTACGGTATCAGGTTAACTCTTGTTTTATACTATTTATTATTCCAGATTGGTGACCGACCTGTGTTTGTTATATTCTTTAATGGCACTGTTGTCATTCAAACCTTTATTGTGATTACCAGTTTTTTGAGAACCCTCAAAACATTTTGGCAGGCTGATCATGGAAAATTGAGCTACCGCAGTATATTTGAGGCTGCTATTGAAAGATATATTAGGTAATATTAATACTTTTGACTACAAATATATTTATAGTGTGCAGTATAATTTGATTTCCATAAAATACTTATCAAATTTTGAGATTTTTATCTGCCACTACCATTTTTTTTCTAAAATTAAAAAAAATACAATATACCACTTTTCAATATTTAGTTGTTAGATTAATTAATACTTATAGACTTTTCAATCAGCATCTAATTATTTTACTAATTTCGTATACTGAATTAAACTATTCTACTGTTCAAAATGAAACTATGCTTATAGTTAGTAGATTTGTAAATTCCACATACAATATAATTTATTTACAGAATAAGTCCTTCTTTCTTGACCGCTGTCGGTTTGTCGGCAACTCTCGTGCCGCACTTAAACGACGGCCCCCTCTGGAAGAAATACGTGGAAGGTGAAGCAGAGATTTGCCGCAACACGTTTTGGCGCCAAGTGTTTCTCGTACAGAATCTCTATCCACCTAGCTGCCAACCTCAGGCATGGTAAATCATTTTATGCGTGATTGATTACCAGAGTTTTGAGAACTTGCGAGTTTTCTGTTAGATAATTTTGAGTCCCGAGCAATCAAATTACTTCCTGAAAATCCCGCTTTGAGAGTTCTTGCTTTTTATCTTTTCACCTGACTAAAACGCAGTCTCGTATCAATACACCCCATATTATGTATACACCTCCCAAGTTTCGTTTACCTGTATGTCTTGATATATAAGACATAAGACTGTTATCATGTACTGCAACTGCAGGTAGCGAAAATTCGGAATATTTGAGATTTGAGATAAGATAGATACTTTAAACCACTGAGCCACCACCGCTCCACCGCGGTACTTTAAATAACCTGTAAATACATACATGATTGAAGATTTGATTTGATATGTGTGTGTGTATGTGTAGGTTTGTGTTTCAATATAAATTTTAATCAAACGATTGTGTTTAACAGGTATTTATCAGTGGATTTTCAAGTATATTTCATAACAACTATAATTTCCGCCTACATAGTAAAGAGGAAAAATGAAATTCCCAAAATTCTGACCCAGTTATTAATGGGGTCTTTAGCTTTATTATTTGCTATCGTTTACTCCTTGAAACTGAAGCCAAGTCTACAAATAATGAATCCAGAGTAAGTAAATACAATGTAATTATATATTTTATACTATATATAATAATAATGCGTAATAAAGTATCATCTCATGCATAGAGAAATAATAAACTTTATACCGACCAGCTGAGTGTTTTGGAAGTACACTGTCCAACCGGCTCGTTATTAGAAAAAGGTAGCTTGTTATTAGTTGGACAAAGTAAAGGTACAGAAATAATCATTTGACACACTGTGAATGTTGGTAACGAATTCGTTTATAATATAAATAAATTTGTATAAAAAAAATATTTTTATATATTTTATGTCAAATATAAATGCGTTACTCATATTATGTGTAGTATTAACCATTCTTCTATTTGCTAGGAATCTTCTGAATACATTCAAGTTTGAAAAGTCATTTCACCTGCTGTACCAGTCACTATGGGGCAACTTACCTTCAGCTGTCATCGGTATAATAACTGCTTGTTTTTACATGCAAATTAAATCTTCTAAGTTTGACATAAAAAATAATAAGGTGAGTACATATGATATATCAAACAATTAAAAAAAAAAAACAAAAATAACATAAATATTTGGTTTTTTATTTCATTACTTGCATGACAAGATAAAACAGTTATATATTATTTTTTCTGTTTATCGTCATATATTTTGATTGTTGACCCTGTCTACAGAACTGGAAGTTCCAGCTGTCCCGGGTTCGAATCCTGGTGAGATCAAGTATCTGCGCATTTGTGTATTTATTATCTGGTTGTGGTTGTCTATCACAAATATTTGTTATTTGGTTGTGGTTGTCTATGTATGAAAGTATGTATCATCTGTATGTTCCTGTATGTTATATAATATATCGCCACTTCACTTGGTACCCACATCAGAAGCCTTAATGAACGGACTATGGAACTAGGTCAATTTGCGTAAGAAAGTTCTGTGATATTTATGATAAAAAACTCATTCTTTTTGTTTATTTTTTTTCAGTTATTCGTCTTCGTTTTTAAATTGTCAATACCCATAGCATTTGCATACGCTTATTTGGGTCTTTTATTAACGTTTACAATGACATCACACTTGACCGTGTCACTGTACGCTACCATCGATAAACCAACGTATGCTGTCATCATGGGAATTTTTATTATAGGATGCACTTTTAAGATTGATGGTGAGATAATAAACTTCATTATTTTTGTCACTTTTGCTCTAATTCTTGTAAGTATACCTGAAACGTTCTTAGTTACATAGCGCCACAAATGAAAGCGTTGACATGGTACTAGGACACGACTAACTTGTTTCGCATTGTCTCGAAACTTTTCATATCTCTGATTTGTGTTGATGTTGTGTCTAATGGTGTGTTATCGCTTTAGTAAACAAGACACGTACACGATCCTTACGCAGGATACATATGGTTTCTGGCAGAGGTTCAAAAAGAGTTCAAGTACGAGACCCTGTTACTTAGATTTAATCTGACACATCGTATGACATACAATACATCCCCTCGTAATAATTTAATGTACTGATACACACTTGCCAACGTTTGTAACGCAGCATTAATAATTATTTTGAAAGTTTCAGTCTTTCGTTTGATTTCGTATGAATTACCGAAACTTTTCTTCTGGAGGTTACCGAGGTAGCCACCGAGGTAAAATAGTCGTATGAAAGGGATTGTGAATAAATTATTATTCTTACATAAATTTCGTTTTCCAGGTATATGCCGCAGCGTTATAGAATGGCACGGCTGGGTAGTTCTAAGTCGGTTATCGCTCTCTGCTCTGCTTATGCACATCATTGTAAATCGGGTTTTGGTGGCGAATAGATTGTATCCTCTTAATGCATCTATAACGAATGTGGTAAGTATAATTAGTTAATGTTATCTTATGTTTTTTATCGGTTTTTGTTTGGGTAATTTTACAATATAACTTTTTTTCAGATGGCAGATGGGGTCAGTGTTTCGGTCTTGACTTTTATATTATCTTTGCCATTATGTTTGATGGTAGAATATCCATTCATACAACTTTACAAACGAGCTACGGAACAAAGTAGAAATCCAGTCACAGCTAACGCCAATGGCAGTAGTAGGACAAAAGACAATTAAATTGATGACGTACTTTTACGACGTCATGGGGTAGTTGAATGGGCAGGGAATAGATTGTTAATATTATAGATCCAATTTAATTTATTAATTTGAAATTCAATACTTTTTTATTAAAATACGTTGGTAAGCAAATTTGACTTGTTTTATTTAAAAAACTATGTTGAAATATACACCAAATATTTGAACATATACTACACACCCATTCAGTATACTATTCTGACTAAGACTACGTAAAATAAAAAAAAATGCTAAAATAAGTCTTATTATATTTTCGTACTCAGAATACGATCCCTATTGAAATGAAACAGATCAGTGCCACTGTTCAAAATATAGATCAAAAACCTATCAAGATATAACATGATAATTTGGAAATTACTATCTAGGGGACCCTAGTGTCTACAAGATCGATTATTTTTTTCCTCCATGTAATTGATGTAGGTAAGTACTAAGTACGTATAATTATAATACTGAAATACTAAATTAGAAAAATTGTTATAAAACTTATAAATATTCATTGGAAACAGCGAATCTGATCAAAGGAGAAATCCTTTTACTGTACATCTTCAATTGGATATAAACACGAAAACAATTGTTGCAATATGTGTATATATATTATATAAAGAAAATTAGACTCTCTAATTTGAAGACAACGTTCAAAATTGGTTGATCAACATGTACGCAGGACAGAGTTATCACTGAAATGCTAATTGTAAACGCTGACTTCTTTTATCGCGCCCATTTCTTACCCTGATAAGATATGAGCAGTCATATGGCTCACTCTACGTCTTAAGTGTGTTTTACCAGCAATTTATAATAGGAAATTCATTGTTTTAATTAGAAACAGCGTTTCCAGTGCTATAAAGTAATGGTGCGGTGCCTCGGTGTCAGTTTATGGAGTGTTATAAAATTTGATGTACAAAATGAGTGATATGGCAGGAGTTATTCACGCTGCAAGGTTCACAGAGATGGCTGGGGATGCACCCCGCAATCGCTCGTCATCATGGTCATCGTGGCGACGGCCTAGCCGAGTGCCTCGGCCTGAGCCACGACTGTCCTTGCAGTATCAGGTACCTTAATCAGGCATCGATTGCATGGTCTAGCTGACTTTTCAGTAATTCAATTTACAGCGATAAATTTGAAATAGATAAAGTAAAAGTCAAAATTACTAGTGATTATGTGACATTGACAACTAAGCCTTTATTTGACATTTTCGTCTTATGCTGGTAAGATAAGTAATTTGTAATTACAATTACCGTGATGTGATTCTATTGATTGCTTATGCATATCAGTGTCGATCGTCATTAATATACAGATCACAACTGGAATCCAATCATGACTTATCGAAGTCCATCGTTGAGATTGACAACTATGATAAGGATAACAACACATTGTATGATACAATTTCTATCATATAGGGAACATCTCAGTGTGAAATTCAAATGATCTCGAAATCGATTATTGTAGACAATGCTGGCAGTTAAGTGCTTATTTTCTTTATTGAACACTACTTTATACAATAACTTGAATAGACCCACGACTACGACTACGACTAACTTGAATTGACGTTATTTAGGAGTAAAAGATTGTTCAATATTTATAATATACAAATAATATAAATTTTGACATCAGATTAATGTATCAATATAAGAAAACGCAAGTAACCAATTTTTTTTCCATATATTTTTGGTGGTTTTTAAACATTTTACAATTTCGTTTCTACAAAGTATCAAACGAGAATGTAAATAAGTATGTGTACATATTTAGATACAAAAAAACACCTGTTATTAAAATAGAAACTTTATCAGTGGGAGCGAGAAACATTTTTTTGTTTTCTGCATTTTCCATAAAAATTACACAAGGCTCGAAGCTATTGCATTTGACTGTAACTGCACAATAAAAACTAATGATTTTCAAAGGGTGAATTCTTGTGAATATTAAATAGAACTACAATTAAAAATAAATTGTATGATAACGCGCGCGCAACTAACTCGAGATATTGATGTCTCTCTAAGTAACTACGTGGTGATTTATTATGACACTACACGAGTGCAGAATATTCATAGTCTAATTACAGGTCGGCTGTCTCGTGTTAAGCTATAAAGTTACTAAAATATATTATACTGTCAATGAATTGATTAAATTAGAATTCCTAATATTTATTTCATGACGATGTTGTCAATTAATGAAATACCAATATTGAAAATGGTAAAACGTTCCTCCAATAAACTTGTTTATTTAAAATAGGTATGGTAGATTTTTTTTAAAGTAGTACAATTAAAAAAATGATTGTTCCTACATATTACCTTGTATGTTTTCAAAATTAAGTATTAATTAAATTTTAAAGTTTCTCTTCCTCCACGTGCGAAGAAACACAAAAAAATATTCTAAAATAATTAAAGTGACATCAAATTAACGGCGACTTTGTTAATCTTTCATTAATTAGTACAAAAAGCATAAAACTTTTGTTGATTTTCAAAAAAAATATAGTGGAAAAATATAGGGAAAAAATATTAAATATGCCAATACCAGTTTTGGAGACTTCAAAACATCGTCTACAAATAAATAAAAAATAGGCTCCTTTATGTTATTAAATTGTAAACAGGCGAATTTATAAAGTTGTATTCCAAAAATGTCTTATTTGTGATCGATTATATTGTCTTTGTTGTGGTCTAATTCAAATTATAAAAAATATACAAATTTCATCATTCAAAAATAGCGCAATTTACAAATTTTCTAGAAGTTCACCGTTACTATATTTTTATGTATCCCTACTTTCTTTTGATACAAACTTTGTCAGACTATACTTGTTATACTTTTACAACGTGTGGAAATGGAAGTGAAAAAAATAAATTATAAATTGTTATTTTAAAAGTCCATCACTATGGCTCGATTATGTTTTGTCATAATCGAAAACTTACGTTTAACGGAACGTAATGCGTAAAAAAAATACACTGACAAAATTCTGTCATTCGGTTGTCAGAAAGAGTGAATAATTTTCACAATTTTTTAGTTTTTTGTTTGTATTTTTACATGATTCTGTTGAGAATTAGTGCAGTTTTGATGTTTAGATATTACATTCGATAATTATTACCTAATTTCATATGTTATTAACGTGTGAACTAAGTTGTGAGGAGTTGCCGATCAAACGACGTGTCATAAAACAGATTGCTTCCAACCTTATGACTTACAAGGAATGTGGATTATTTCTCATTCCGTTTAAAAATTAGTTCATTTTCACATGGGTGATGGCTTGGCAGTCGGACACGCGTGTAAGTAGCATATTAAAGTATTCCGAAGAAAAATTAAAACGGTAAACATGATGACACGAATTTTGTGACCAATTTACTTGATGTAAACACGTTTTTGTCATGAATTGTTATTTCTGGGGGTATTTATTATATTTGTCGTATCTCAAAATATAATTGAACAGTGCATTGTCTTAAACCATTTACATTTTTGTTGAAAGTGGGTAAGGGATTTCCTATTAGACATTTTGAACTGTGTAGGTGTAAGGTAAGATAAGCCATTTAATAGGATTTGCCCTTTAACTTTGTCGTTTTTGCTTAAACTAGAACTACTGCTCTATGCCTTCCGAATGTCAGGTGATACTCTTCAAAATACCAGATAATACAGGAAAAGAATCAATATTTGTTTTTTATTTACTAACAAAGGAATGACCTTGGCAAATTCATGTTAACTCTGAATTTGCAAGAATATAATTAGTGTTTGAACAACTGTGGTTTCAAGGACTCTATTAGATGCATTGCTAATATTTGAAAAATAAAAGCTGTTTTCTAGAATTGATATTTTAATAACTGTGCACACAGTTTTCCTTGTATCATTACGTGTTTGATATATAAATGAAAGAAAAAACGGTTATGTGGTCGCAAAGTTCTGCTTGTTTAAAGAAAATATGAAACATACATAGGGGCTGAACACATATACTCTCCTTTTGGCAGTCGTGTAAAAAGGCATTAATAGCAGGAGTTTATTTAGTTTCATTAGGTTTAGGTGTAGAGGAAAAGAAGAGCTAAAGAAGATAACTTGAAGAGAGTTAGAGAGATAGTTTAAATAATTGTAATCTGTTATAGCACCGCCAACAACTTCTCTGCTTTGCCTTATCATTGACTGGTAGTGAACGCCAGATCTTGCTAGATTCTTCTCAGGAACACTGGTGTAGGGTTAGAACCAGAAGTAGTTTTTTTTTATTTATTTGACTTTGACTTTGCCCCTTGGCTTTGAATTTGTGACACCAGCATCATCTAAAGTCTCCAGCTTTGCTGTTGTACATTCACCATCCATATATATACCTAGGGCAAACTATTCAGTTAGGTAGGTCCAACTTCGAGAAAGAGGTCAATCGTCGAATCCGACTCGGTTGGGCAGCGTTCGGGAAGCTACGACACATATTTTCGTCCAATATTCCGCAGTGTTTGAAGACTGTAGTGTATTGAAATATGAGGGTACACCTACAAAACCAGTCTGGATATGTCAGGTACGCAAGCACGTGTCCTCTCCCGATTTTCGGCGGTTTTATTGGGATATAATAGTGGCGACGAGTAAATTCGGTAGTTAAAACGTGTATTCGGCCGTGTTAGTGATAATTTGTGAAGTTGGTAGTGTTAATTTGAAAAAATGGGTATTAAATTTGGTGAATTTGATATGGCTCATGGCTGCTGGGAAAATTACGTTACAAGGTTTGAATTCTGTCTTAGCGCAAATGATATTGTGGAAGAGGAGAAGAAAAAGGCGAATTTGTTGGCGGTATGTGGTTCTCAACTATTTGATTTGATTGTTTCATTGGCATCTCCAACAAGTATTGGCAACATAACCTATAAAGAAATATTAGAATTTTTAAAAGCTCATTTCCATCCCACACCAAATGAGATTGTAGAATCCTTCAAATTTCACTCAAGGAATCAAGAAGAAGGGGAAAAAATCAGGGATTATGTGGCAAATTTAAGGAAATTGAGTATTCATTGCAATTTTACAGATTTGGACAGAACTTTACGTGATCGATTGGTATGTGGTATAAGAAGTAAAGAAGTTCAAAAGAAATTGCTACAATGTCAGAAATTAACTTTTAATCAAGCTACAGAGATAGCATTTTCACATGAGAGTGCCACATTCGATTCTAATATAATTATAGTCCCAGGGCCATCTAAACCAAATGTGGAGATTGATGAACCCATGGAAGTAAACAAAATCACTAGCAAAAAAATAGATAAAAACAATAAAGCTTGTTACAGATGTGGTAGGCAGCATCGAGGAGAGTGCAGGTTTCGCTGGAGTAGATGTAACGGTTGTGGTAAAATTGGTCACATCGAAGCGGTGTGTCTTGCCAAAAATAAGCAGGATGGTGGATCTAAATCTAACTGTAACGGCTTATATGCAGAAATAAACCATGTGAGAGAAAATAAAGTTGATCCTTATATGGTGAAAGTGACAATTGAAGGGTCTTTGTTTGAAATGGAGGTAGACTCTGGATGCGCATTTACTCTAATTTCGGAATCGACAGCCAGACTCATTTGGAAGAGGAAACTGCCTGTATTAGATATGGATGATGTTAAACTGACTACATGGAATGATAACCAATTAAAGATATTAGGAAAAGTCAGTGTGCAGGTCTCTTATAAAGGGTTGCAAAATAACCTTATGCTTTATATTGCTAGCGGTAATGGACCTAGTCTTTTGGGGCGTAATTGGTTTCAACCTTTCAGGATACGGGTGGAAGGAGTGTTCAACCTGAAAATGAAGAGTGATGAGATAAAAATGTTGCTCCAGAAATATAGCGATGTTTTTCAGGAAGGGTTGGGGAAGTATAGAGGCCCAATGGTAAATATTACTCCCAAAGAAGGAGCAGTACCTAAGTTTTTAAAATGCCGGCCGATTCCTTTTGCTTTGAGAGAAAGAGTAATTAAGGAGATTGACAGGCTGGTAGATGAAGGAGTATTGATACCAACCACTCATTCTGAATGGGCTACTCCTATAGTGCCTGTTTTAAAACCGAATGGGACTGTCAGGTTATGCGGGGACTATCGGTCTACGGTAAATATGGCAACTGATACTGATACATACCCTTTACCTACACTGGATGAAGCTTTCACAGCTGTACAAGGGGGAATAGTTTTCAGCAAAATTGATTTGGAAAGGGCTTATACTCAAGTCAGTGTAGATGATCCGACAGCCCAGCTATTAACAATAAATACACCAAAAGGACTTTACAAAATGAAACGTTTAGCCTTCGGGGTTAAGGCTTGTCCTGGTATATTTCAGAGACTGATGTCTTCTTTGCTTGCAGGAATAAGAGGAATAGCTGTACTATTGGATGATATTGTTGTCAGTGGATCTGATGTAGCTGAACATAACACGAGATTGGAAATGGTTTTAAAGAAACTACAAGAGGCCGGGTTAAGGGTGAACAAGGATAAGTGTAATTTTGCAGTAAGCGGAGTGAAATTTTTAGGATTTCTAATTGATGAAGCTGGAATACATCCTTGTGAAGATAAGATTCACGCCATTGAGAGTACACCGGCTCCAAGTAATATTAAAGAGCTCCAGGCTTTCTTAGGATTGCTTAATTTTTATGACCGGTTTTTGCCTCATAAAGCAAATATTGCTGAACCACTATATAAATTACTAAATAAAGATGTAAGATGGCAGTGGACTAGACAACATCAGGAGGCTTTCAAAAAGTTGCGGTGCATGTTGTCGAGCACGGACACTCTTGTCCATTACGATGTGAATAAGAAAATAATAATGTCTTGCGATGCATCACAATTTGGCTTAGGTGCAGTTTTGGAACACGTAATGGAGGATGGGTCTGTGAGACCGGTGATGTTTGCTTCAAGGACCATGAACGTTCATGAAAGGAATTATGGTCAAATAGACAAAGAGGCCGCGGCTATAGTATTTGGGCTTAAAAAATTCCACCAGTTTATCAGTGGGCGGAAAATTACCATCAGGACGGATCATAAGCCATTATTAGGGTTATTTGAACCTAAGAAGCCTATTCCTAATGTTATATCTCCCAGAATGTTGCGATGGGCTTTGCTATTGAACTCGTATGACTACTCCATACAATACGTGGAAGGTAAAAAGCTTGGAAATGCTGACGCTTTGAGTAGATGGCCAACGCGCGACCAATCGACAGAAGAAGAATACTTAGGCGTCTTGCTCATAGAGGAAACCCCGAGCGACCTGGAACTATCGGCTGATGAAGTGGCTAAACTCACGATTAGAGATAATACTCTGAGCAAAGTGTTGTACTGGATTCGGAATGGCTGGCCTAGCAAAATAGATACGGATTATAAAGTATATTGGCAGAAACGTAATGAACTGTCAGAATACAAAAATTGTATTCTGTGGGGTAATCGAGTTGTGATACCAGTCAAGATGAGACCATACATTCTACAGGAATTACATCATAATCATGATGGCATCGTAATAACTAAAGCTATGGCTAGAAGTTATTTTTGGTGGCCGGCTATCGATAGAGAAATTGAGAACATGGTGAAAGCTTGTGAAGTTTGCGCTGAGAACAGAAATATGCCTTCGCAAGTAAGTCATAATTACCGTGAAACATCAGGAGTATGATGCCTGAACCTTGTCCAAGAGATGCTTGCGCAACATGCGCTTGAAAGAGAACTTGCTCTGAGCCTGTCGTATCGATAGGGGGAGATTCCAAAGCCGTATTGCGCGGACCGTGTAAGAATTAGACACGAAACTAGTTCGATGTCGGGGGACAATGAATTTAAGACTACGGGAGGATCGGAGATCGGAGCCAGGGCGCGGAACGTCAAATTTAAATTTACAGCGAAGGTAATCAATCACACCCCTACGTTTCGAACACTACACGGTTCGTGGTCTACTGGAAACTAGTTTATGAATAACTATCGCGGTAACCGGAAAAAATATTACCGTGAAACCACCCAACCCGAGTATAGTCCAATATTGCAACTATGCGCCACAATTTCAACTCCTAAATAAGCACCAGTCCTAATATAAGCTAAATGTTTTGCTAAATTTGTTCATATTTTTTAATTTATTAATGAGGAGTTTTAGCCTATGAGTAGCACAATTAATATGACATTTGAAGGGTCCACGGAAAGAACATGTCTAGTCAATTCAAATTACAGAAGGAAAAACCACCATACTTTTAACAGAATAAAAGGTGTGAATTTGCCCTGATTTTTTTAAGTACTGGACATGTTTTTTCCGTGTAGCCTTCAGTTACGCCTAATGACAGATATTTCATTAAGTTTTGGACCATCCTTGGGAGCATTTGGAGTATACTTAGGTGGTTTTACGGTATGTATTTCTTTTCTGAAAGAATATGATGTCACAATGTCGTAACAGATGTGCTTACTGCTTACCATAGAAAAAATCAACTGCGAAAGACTCTGGTTGTCACGGGATATGATGTATAATAATTTCACAATTTCAATGAAACGTATAATGATGGAGAATTTCTGCGTTTCAGACTGATGAAAACAGCTTCTTGCTTCGCTTGAGGATCATAGGAGCTTATTCATTGGCCAAAAAGGACATCTTCGGTGCCAGGTAAGCTAGTTCATCAGTTATTCACCACTGTACATTGTACAGTCAAAGACAATATGTCCCAGTCCACTCTAATTCTGTGTAATAAGAACGTCGTAACATATTTATGAGCGGATTCTCTCGATACTTCTTTTTGCACTTGACTGTACCATCATATTTACTGGCGAGAAAGGCGACCAGTAGGCTTTGCACATGATTGGTGCGACAGTATGTGCCGCGAGATAGATCTCCCGTCCTTTACTACCTATATTAACAAAAGAGGGACGGATAGTCTATCTCGCGGCGAGATACTGTCGCGCCAATCATGTGCTAAGCATACAGGTCCGGCTTCGCACTGTTTTCAATACATTCCTCTTAAATCACTATCTATTTAAAAAACCCGCATCAAATCCGTTCATTATCAGCCTATGATAGTCCACTGCTGGACGTAGGCCTCTCCCATTAACTATGCGTATAAACGCATTAGGAGGTAAATGCCCGTAATCGCCACGCTGGGCAAACGGATTTGCGATCGCAGTAATGTATCCACTAATACATTTGTCACCACCCCAACTCCTCCTGCGGGTATCGTAAGAGTCGACTAAGGGATTGAAGTGTCACTGACCATTATTTGATAAAGATTGATGATGGGCAGCAGCGTCATCATAGTGGACACATTACTACGATCGCAAATCCGCTTGTCCAGCGTGGCGATTATGGGCATTTACCTCCTAATGCATCTATACGCATAGTTAATAGGAGAGGCCTACGTCCAGCAGTGGACCAACATAAGCTGATGATGATGATGATGATTGGTGAATCAACTTTTTTCTGCATATACTGCCTTTGCATATAGTCCATTGTAGGGGGTCAATTAAGGAATTAATACTAGAAAAATGCATGTTTTGCATAGTTTAAGTAGCGTAATTTTGCATAAAACCAGCGTGACTCGGGTGACCGTAACCATGGCAATAACGGACAAAAAAAATCGATTCACCCATGTAATGATAGTGATATTAATTTTAAAACGTGATGCTCTAAGCATCAGCAACAGGAAACCAGAGCCTAAGACATTATTATCTCTTATTATCATCATTATGATAACTCCATGACTCACGTTCTACATTATGTTCATGAAACGTCCGGGGCTACCCCTTTAACTGTCTATAGTCTACATACGAGTACTTAGGTATGTAAAAACGTAAAAAAAACATTTTCGAATAAGGCAAATGTGTACTTAGGTACCTATGTAAAAACGTAAAAAAAAACATTTTCGGATGAGGCAAATGTGTACTTAGGTATGTAAAAAAACCGGCCAAGTGCGAGTCGGACTCGCGCGCAAAGGGTTCCGTACCATTATCAATTTATTATTTAAAAAATACAGTTAAATCAACCTACCTCAAAAACTATAGGAGATAATTTTATCAAACCAAAAATCGTTGATAGAGTTTATTAATGTGCATAACATATATTTTTTTCAGAATTTTATATCGCGTAGTTTAAAAAATAGAGGGGGGGGACACATTTTTTTGACTTTGAGACCTGATATCTCGAAAACAATTTGCTTAAATAAAAATGTGATGTATAAACCCTCATATCATTTTCAAAGACCTTTCTATTAATACCCCACACGCTTATGTACAACTAAAAAAAAAAAATCTATCCCTCAGTTACATGTATGGAGGGCCCCCACCCCAATGGTTTTTTTTACAATTTAGTATCACATTCCTGTAGCGGTTCATACAACACATATCCTTACCAAATTTCGTTACTGTAGCATTTATAGTTTCCGAGTAAATTGGCTGTGACAGACGGACAGACGGACAGACGGACATGACGAATCTATAAGGGTTCCGTTTTTGCCATTTTGGCTACAGAACCCTAAAAACTAAAAAAAAAACATTTTCGGATGAGGCAAATGTGTACTTAGGTACCTATGTAAAAACGTAAAAAAAATCATTTTCGGATGAGGCAAATGTGTACTTAGGTATGTAAAAAACTAAAAAAAAATCATTTTCGGATGAGGCAAATGTAGCTGGTTGAATCAACTTTTATCTGTCTGTTATTGCTACGGTTACGGTCGCCTGAGTCACGCTGGTTTTATGCACGTGTCTCGTACGACGTTTTTAGTGCAGATGGCCCTCCTAAGTTTTGGACCTGACGTAAAATGACACACTTCTCGCACTAGAGCCTAAAAAGTACACCCTCTGTACTAAAATAAATATTTAAAGGAGCTTCCATACTACAAACGTGACATTTTATAGTAAATTTGATATTATGGCACGGAACCCTTCGTGCGCGAGCCCGACTCACACTTGGCGGGGTTTTTTGGTACAAATAATTATAACTATTCCACTATCAAGATCCACATACCCTTGAAGCCGTTTTCCTCCTTATTGTAGTATTTAAGAATAACTATTCGGCCATATACTTACCAATTGTTGGCGGTGATAACCGTGAAGTATCGATAGTAATGCATACGTCATTTCATTATACGTAGAATACAACTAGTATAACTCGGTTCTGAGACCATATATAACATGGACGTCTAACGCCAGCTCAAAAATGGCCCCAAAAACAATTGTTCAATTGTGCCAAGATGGGCAGGACATAGCGCTTTTCTAAACACCGCGCATATTTCGGCGCAACATCTTTGACATATGTTTACAGAATGTAGCCAATCAAAAATTTGATGGACCAATCACAACTATTTTTAAATGGCGGTTTAAGTTTTTATAGGTTGATTTTGACATTCATTACCGTGATCCATTGAAGAGGGGGTCGGGTGACAATTGACAACTAAAATTTAGGACCGTTTTTGAAAGGCAATTTAATATGGCGTGCGGCTTCCATGTTTTATTTGTTCGTAGACTCGGTTATGTTATAAGTATAACGATGTGTCTTATTGCCGTGTGATGACGGCAGTAAGAATACATTTGTCACCACCTCAACTCTTCCCGTGGGTGTAAGAGTGGACTAAGGGATTGAAGTGTCACTGGCCATTATTTGATAAAAGATTGATGATGGGCAGCAGCGTCATCATAGTGGACACATTACTGCGGCATATATTTATGAGCATTTACCTCCTAATGCGTCCATACACATAATTAACAGGAGATGCCTACGTCCAGCAGTGGACTATCATAGGCTGATGATGATGATGATGATAAATAAATAAATAAATGTCTCGGGACATCTTACACAAATCGACCTAGTCCCACGGTAAGTTCAATTAAGGCTTGTGATGTGGTAGGGTTAATTATTAAAAAATAATAATAACCCTGGTAGGGTTATTATTTTTTTTTATTTATTTATTATTATATATACGATTTTAAACCTTATACTCCAGACATAAGTAAAAAAGTGTACAGATATTTTTGCCCTTGACTGTACACATACACAGCCACGACCAAGGGACAAATATTTGTGATAAATAAATACACAAATAATGCCCTCGCCGGGATTTGAACCCGGAACCTCCAGCTTCGTAGGCAGGGTCACTTCCAACTAGGCTAAAAGATCATGATACTGGACACGTACACTACTTCGATCGTCAAAGCGCTTGCCTAGCGTGGCGATTATGAGCATTTACCTCCTAATGCGTCCAGACGCATAGGCTAAGGAGAGGCCATTATCCAGCAGTTATCCCAGGTATGCTAAGTAAGCACCCTGCTCAGATATTTGTGAATACTTTCCGAAATATCTGATGACAGTGATGACGAATGTAACAGACATAGAGGAGTCGCTTAAAGTCCATTCAGCATCGTATTCTGATTAGGAAAACGTACGAGAAAACGTTTTTGATTTTCCTTATCTATGGAGGGTTGGCCTATTTGGACATTTTGGATGTTTATGTTTTTCGGAATACCGGATACCGGTATCAGAATCTACTAAGACCGCGGGTGTTTAGTGTATTAGAGTCAAGTGCAAAAATAAGTATCGAAAGAATCCGCTCATAAATATGTTACGACGTTCTTATTACACAGAATTAGAGTGCACTGGGTCATATTTTTGAACATTTTTGTGTACACCTTATTTTGTCTTTGATTGTACATCTAATATTATAATTTGATCTTCTCTAAACCTACAGAAAAGCGAACATCCGAGCAACTGTCCCTGTCTTTCCTTAGTGAGTGACAGAGATAATTGCTACGAACTTTAATTTTGCGTTCGCTTTAGGCCTTCAATGCTCATGCGCCGGGATTCAATCAAGATAAATTTGGGCATGCGTCATACCAATCAAAGCTGAATGGTAATATAATCTGTGGTGCAATGTACCTATGCGTGGGTCGTTCGTCGCTATATTGCATAACTTTTATTTCCATATTTTTTGTCTCTTTGCGACCTCTAGTAGTAATTGCATTTAGCATAGGAGGACTAATTAGCGTGACAGATAATGTAATTAAAAGATTTTTTTCCCGTAGTAAATGTATGAAAACAGTTTTCTTTAAATTTTAGCTTTTTTGTACATTGCAGTAAGTTGACCCCTAGGAAACTATTGGTACTGGATAGGAATGGCATCGATTGGCATAAAAATATAAACGTAAAAATACAATTTTTAATTTTCATACAATTTGTAGGTATGGAAAATTAATTATTGAATCTCGGCTTTTCTAGCTGAAAATTTGTACGGACGGGTCCGTACAAGCTTTTGATCCTGAACAGAAACAGGATCGATTAGCATAAAAAAAAAGTTTGACAAGAATGACCATTTTGTCGCAATTTCTATGTTTTTTCCAAAATCTGTAAACGCCAATCTTTATTAATTGAAAATCGAGGGAAGGTCTTTTATGACGATTTTCGCATAGCTACTTTGGATCTGGTAGCTGCCCTCACTGACCCATAAAGAATTACCTCCCTGTATATCGTTGCCTGGTATACAAGCCATAATTGAACTTACCGTAGGACTAGGTCGATTTCTGTAAGATGTCCGAAAATTCTGATAGGAGGTGCATGCAATATTATCCCTTAGAGTATGGTCAAAGGTGCCTAGCCTTGTAAGGGATTGCATATACCAGAGAAAATTGACTGGTGGTTGCTAAGACCGAGTGGCCGAGCGGTGCAGGCTTCAGTCGTGAAAGCTGAGCACGTGGGTTCGATTCCCACCTCGGACGTTGGTGATCTTGGTCGTGTTTTCTTTGGTATATGGCATCCAATATGTATAATGTCCGAAGATATTTACATTATTTACATATTCAAGACCGTCTTTAACTATGGGGTGGCGGGCCTCTGAGGACCCAAGAATTTTGAGGCCCCTTTCGAAAGGAAAGTAAACGTGAGAATAAATGTGAGGAAAGTTGTCGATCTTTAGGGGACCCCCTGAATACCGATCAAGACACGTATCTTATAACACTCTGGATATCATAAGGATTCTAACGATACCTCGCACTTCGAAATTGGTGGATACATTGCAGAGTTATGGGGCGACAAAGAAACTCGCAAGCAAACACACATGAACTCTTTAAATACACATAACTACGCCCTGGGCACGTGCCCTTGTAAAGACGGCATTGTACATATTAGTATTTTATTTGTTTGCAGCGATCCATATGTGCGTGTGGAGCTTCAGAAGGTGGATGGCGATGTCACCATAGAGACCTTTCTTACTAAAACCAAGAAGAAGGTACGTTTGACTTTTGGAATAATTTTGGTTTGATGATGGGATTTACACTTTCCTTTGCCTTTTATAAATGAACAAATAGGTCCACACTGGACGATCCGCATTGAGATTTTGATTGATAAAGAGAAAGATCCATAAAGTCCGTTTTCTGCGTAGCGTTAGGGTGCGACTCCACTGACACTGACGGAGCGGAGCTGTGGGAGTTCGGCCAATGAGACCGCATCACAGTGTTCCGAATTTTAAATTTGAAGAATGTAATTGGTCAATTTTGCACAGATCCGCGTCAGTGGAGGCTCACCCTTATCCCGGCCTGTGAGGGTTCGCTTTTCTATTTTTCTTTTATAAACCAAGAAGTAGCTAGGTCCACACCTTCCGGCCGACTTTCCGTAAAGATCATTAAGGTCCGTGTTTCTTCTACCTAGCGCTATCCCGACCTGCCAGGGTCCGCTTTCCTACTACCTTTTAAAAACCAACAAGTAGCTAGTTCCACACTTTCCGGCCATCTTTCGATAAAGATCAATAAGGTCCGTGTTTCTTCTACCTAGCGCTATCCCGACCTGCCAAGGTCCGCTTTCCTACCTTTTATACACTAACAAGTAGGTAGGTCCACAATGTCCACATCTCCCAGCCGTCTTTCAATAAAGATCAATAAGCTCCGTGTTTCTTCTACCTAGCGCTATCCCGGCCTACCAGTGTCTGCTTTCCTACCTTTTATACACTAACAAGTAGGTAGGTCCACATCTCCCAGCCGTCTTTCAATAAAGATCAATAAAGTTCGTTCTTCTTCTACCTAGCGCTATCCCGGACTGCCAGGGTCCGCTTTCCTACTACCTGTTAAAAATCAACAAGTATTTATTATAGTATTATTATAGCTAGTTCCACACTTTCCGGCCATCTTTCGATAAAGATCAATAAGGTCCGTGTTTCTTCTACCTAGCGCTATCCCGACCTGCCAAGGTCCGCTTTCCTACCTTTTATACACTAACAAGTAGGTAGGTCCACAAGGTCCACATCTCCCAGCCGTCTTTCAATAAAGATCAATAAGGTCCGTGTTTCTTCTACCTAGCGCTATCCCGACCTGCCAGGGTCCGCTTTCCTACCTTTTATACACTAACAAGTAGGTAGGTCCACAATGTCCACATCTCCCAGCCGTCTTTCAATAAAGATCCATAAGGTCCGTGTTTCTTCTACCTAGCGCTATCCCGACCTGCCAGGGTCCGCTTTCCTACCTTTTATACACTAACAAGTAGGTAGGTCCACAATGTCCACATCTCCCAGCCGTCTTTCAATAAAGATCAATAAGGTCCGTGTTTCTTCTACCTAGCGCTATCCCGACCTGCCAGGGTCCGCTTTCCTACCTTTTATACACTAACAAGTAGGTAGGTCCACATCTCCCAGCCGTCTTTCAATAAAGATCAATAAAGTTCGTTCTTCTTCTACCTAGCGCTATCCCGACCTGACAGGGTCCGCTTTCCTACTACCTGTTAAAAACCAACAAGTAGCTAGTTCCACACTTTCCGGCCATCTTTCGATAAAGATCAATAAGGTCCGTGTTTCTTTTACCTAGCGCTATCCCGGACTGCCAGGGTCCGCTTTCCTACTACCTGTTAAAAACCAACTAGTAGCTGTCCACACTGGATGAGTCGTCTTGCGAGGATACGAGTGAAATGTGCATCCGAGGCATACTGTCGCTCGTGTTTTTGTCTATACTTATATTTTTATTGTGTTTTTTGTTACGGAGTGGGAGGGTGGTTCTATGCGATTATTCAGTCGCAACAATCAAGTCATTACCATTCCCAAATTATTGACGAACTGCGTATAAATAGTGGAGTAATTTTCATTATCTTGTAGCAGACGCATCATGTTTGTATGCTATTCTGGCATTCTCGTTTGCTTTTATAAAACGGTAAATAAAGTGGTGATGGTAATGAACAAAAAAAACGCGTAACAAAATCGCATAGAAACACCGGGGAATGCCTTAAGCGTCGTCCCTCCGACCGTAGGAAGGTCTTTATTGAAGAATATGTGGGACTCATCTACTCTTTCCCTCTCTCCTATTGACAGGAGGAGAGCTGACCCACTAAACCTCACTCCCTAAAAGTGAAAATATCCTTACAGTGGCGTAACTATACTATCTGGGGCCTGTGGCAAATTATTTTGATAGAGCCCTATCATTTTGATTTAGAATATATAAGTGGATCCCCAAACAGCTCAAAAAAATGGCCCCAAAAAATGGGCTGCAGAAGTAAATATTGCGGTCCTTTTGCTCCGCTATTCAGTTCTGACAGTTGACATTTGGTCACCTTACGGTATAGCATCATTATTCCTTAAACATAAAAAGTTTCTACTATTTTGCGGTGTTGTTCGCAAATTTGACACTTATTGCTCACTTCACAAAGTTTTTTATTCTTTGAGTTTTTTTTATTATAGTTTATTGTAAGTGAGCGTTATTAGTTTCAACTGAAACATGATAGAAATGACTTTTAGTGCCACTTTTCTTGGTTTTTTTGTTTAGCTCTGTGCGTCCATTTATTATTTAATGTCATTGGGCCCTATAAGTAAAAATCGTCGCATTGTACTCAGTTTAATTTTAAATTTAAATTCTCTGCCTTTTGGGCCGGGGCCTGGCATTTTGCCAGCCCTGCCACCCTATTGTTACGCCACTGTGTCCTAAAAACGTATGTGAACCGCAAAAGCTTAAATAAATTACCAATGTTGTCAGCCTCCGTAGCCTAGTTGGTAGTGACCCTGCCTACGAAGCTCAGGGTTCGAATCCCGGCGAGAGCATTATTTGTGTATTTATTTATCACAAATATTTGTTCCTTGGTCATGGTTGTCTATGTATTTAAGTATCTATATGTATAAAATAAATAAAATAAAAAAATAAAATAAATATCTTGGGACATCTTACACAAATCAACCTAGTCCCACGGTAAGCTCAATTAAGGCTTGTGTTGTGGGTACCAGGCGACGATATATATAATAGATAGATACGTATAGATACTTAGATACATACACAGCCATGACCAAGGAACAAACTTTGTGATAAATAAATACACAAAGAATGCCCTCGCCGGGATTCGAACCCGGAACCTCCAGCTTCGTAGGCATGGTCACTACCAACTAGGCTACAGAGGCTGACAAAATCTATCTATGTATCTATGTATCTATGTATCTATCTATTATATATATTATATCGTCGCCTGGTCCTGGTACCCACATTACAAGCTTTAATTGAGCTTACCATGGGACTAGGTCGATTTGTGTGAGATGTCCTAATATATTTATTTATTTATTTATTTAATGTAACTTCCAGACGCTAAACCCAGTATGGAACCAAGAGTTCATCTTCCGCGTAAAGCCCTCCGAGCACAAGCTTCTCATCCAAGTGTTCGACGAGAACCGCCTAACCCGAGACGACTTCCTGGGCATGGTGGAGCTGCCGCTGTCCAGCGCTGGGACGGAGAGCGCGGGGGCGGCGCGCGCGCCGGCGGTCAAGTACCCGCTGCGGCCGCGCAGGTCTGTGTAAGTGTGGCTTTTTTTATTTGCTCGTTTTTCTTTTTTTTTTTATAGGTGAATCAACTTTTTTCTGTCTGTTATTGCCATGGTTACGGTCGCCTGAGTCACGCTAGTTTTATGCAAAATAATGCTACTTAAACTAAATACAAATACAAATAATTTATTCGTGGCAAATATAACAAGCATAACAGGACAAGACAAAATTCAGATTCAGCATTTAATATTATACCACGAAATGGACTCGCCTCAGCATAATGTCGACCCGAAAGCCAACGCTGATCTTCCGGCGAGCCCATTTTTTGGCCACGACCGCAGCGTGTGAACATGGCCTAACAATTCGCTCCTAATGGAGGACGCCAAGTAAGGTAACACACAAAGAAATAAATAATGACGCAACATTGACAAGGCCATGTGTCACATATTTTTTTTTTTTACGAATGAAAATGAAAATAATCAAATGAAAAGTTACAAACATAAGTATACAGTTAAAACATGATTAATATCGTACTTTAACTAATCAGTACATCCATGTAAACATGCATTTTCTGATGTTAATAAACTCTTTCCTTAATGGACCTCCTACAAATATGGACTTCAAGCATATTTGCATAGTTTAAGTACCATTATTTTGCATAAAACCGGCAAATGGCAAAAACGGAACCCTTATACACCGTGTTTTTTTAATTTCGTAAAAAAATGTTTTTCGTTTTCATACATAATAATTGTAATGGTAAGTGTGAGAAAACCTTAAGAATAAGATCTCAGGCGACTGACGGCTGCTGACGGCACATGTCAAAATAGTAACATTAGGATATAATATTAATAAGATATAAAATATACACTTGTTCAGTCATTAAACTTATTTTTTTAATAACTCAATAACATTAAGAGTTAAGACACTAGTTTCTTAGAGAAATTGATTATTTTTGACCTAAATAAGCTTCCCTTTAATTTAACGGAAATCAATAAAAACACGGTGTAGTTTCGCCATGTCCGTCTGTCAGTCTGTCGGCAGCATAGCTCAGTGGCCGTTAATGCTACAAATCTGCAATTTGGTACAGGTATACATATTAATCATGCCAACAAAGTGGTACAATAAAAACTGGTTTTTTTTTCTGGTACCTCCCCAATTGGTGAAGTGGGGATGATTTTTTTGTATCCTATAGTGTGAGGTATCATTAAATAGGTATCTTAAAAATAATAAGGAAAGAGAAACTTTAAAAGAAAGTTTTTTTCTAAAGTCAATATTTTCGGAGATAATCGCTCCAGAAGAAAAAAAAATGTTTCCCCCCCTCTAACTTTTGACCCGTAGGTCAAAAAATATGAAAAAAATCATTAATAGCAGGCTTATAGAGTATTTTAAAATAAAACTATTTCGAACATAATCGGCCCAGCCGTTTTTGAATAGTTGCGGAACCCTACACTGAGCATGGCCCGACATGCTTTTGGCCGGTTTTTTTTGTTTATATGCCTGAGAAAAAACATATGATAATTTTATTTGACGAATATATTTATCAGGAGATTATGAAACAGGCCGTTAATCACAATATATACTCTCATATCTATAGGATGTCCCAAAAATAACGCAAGATTTAAATGTAATGAAAAAGCATTCTTTTTTCGACCAATTCCATTTTTTTTCCTGACACACAAAGTACACAGAATAGGATTAAGTATTATAATTGCAAATCCCCTAGCAGCCCTGGTCTCCTTGACGAAAAACGGTTTTGACCCCATTTTCTGACCGTTTTCTCGTTAATTTCAGTGAATCCCGAATATTGCGATTTAACATAATTGTTTATTTTTTATTGGGTTATTTATAGCCAAAGATCTATGTCAGCAAGCTCTCAATCGCCCATGGTTTGAAGGAGGGGATTTCACACTGCAGCAACGAAATTCACCCATGTTTATGCAAATTTCATAGGAGTGTATTATGCAAGAAAATTGAACAACAAGAAAATACTATCGAGCACCTGGAAAAACAAATAAAGAAGAAAAACATCATACTATTCGGTGTCGCAGAAACAGAACACAACTATTGGAGCCTGCAAAAAATTATTTTAGATGTTTTCAACAACACTATGGAATGCAATTGTCTGGCGGGAGAAATAGAAGACGCAAGAAGAATAGGAAAAAAGAACGACAAAATCAGGCCCGTCGTGGTCACTATGACTACATTCGGCAGAAAATTAGATATTCTTAAGAGAAGAAAATCACTTAAAAACACCAATATTTACATAAAAGAAGACTACACGAAAAAAGTACTGGAAAAACGTAAGGAGTTGCAAGTAGAGCTAGAAAAACAGCGAGAACAAGGACACAAGGTTATATTAAAACACGACAAAATTATTACACTAAATGGCAACAACTTATTGTCCAAAGATAAATCCGACAGTAAAAAATCGGCAAAAAGGATCTTGTCGGTATCCCCGGAAAATATCAACAACACAAATGGAGCAAGTACATCCAAAAATCAAACTACAAAGAAAAACAAAACATATGATATTACATCTTACATGCGAAAACCTACTAAGTTCATACATTCTGACTCTACTTCAAACTCTACTTCGAAGAAAGACAGACTGCAATTCGAAACTCTACAAAATAGAGCTACGAGCGATGCTGACTCCGAATAGCAATTAAAACGCCTCTCTCACAAACCTCACAAATCTCCGAGCGGGCCGGTTCCCGGCGCCTCATCGGTAACACACAATAAAAACAAAAACAGAAAAATCGGAAATAAACCCACACCATTCCCCAAGCCGACTAGTCATCGTGGGGAATCAGACTACCACCCTCCAACTAGCAAAGAAAAATCAACAAATAAAATATTTGAAAATGAAACGACAACATCCAAATTGTATATCTGTACCTACAATGTAAGAACTCTCTCTACAGAGGAAAAAATGGAAGAGCTGAAATTTACCTTGCATGATGTGAAATACGACATTATCGGTCTAGCAGAGATAAGAAGAGAAGGGTACCATATTGAAGAAGACAACAGCCATATATTCTGTTATTTTGGTGAAAAAAACGGCCACCTAGGGGTCGGCTTTTTGTTAAAAAAGAAATGGAAAAATAATATAGCCAGCTTTATAGGATTATCAGAGAGAGTTGCCATACTAAATTTAAAATTTGAAAATATGGACCTATCACTCATACAAGTACATGCACCTACGGCGGATTCTAGCACAGAAAATTTAGAGCATTTTTATGACACTCTCAACTACGCACAAGAAATAACAGGCAAAACAAAAATAATCCTAGGAGACTTTAACGCAAAAATAGGGATACCGAAACCCGAAGAGTCACTAATTACAGGCAAATTTGGGCTAGGGACTCGAAACAGTAGAGGTCACAGACTGATAGAGTTTGCCTTGGAAAACAAATTATATATAATTAATACCTATTTTAAAAAGAAAAATAGTAGACGATGGACCTGGATGTCACCAAACAAAAAATCAACGAATGAAATTGACTTTATACTTTGCAACGAAAATACTTTTTTCGAAAACATTGGAATGTTAAACTTACAGTACGCCTCAGATCACCGCCTCGTCAGAGGAACCTGGGCGATGTGTAAGCCAAAGAAAAGAAGAACCAATTTTAAAAAATATGTGCCTAGAATTCTAAATACAAAAGAAGATGAAACAACTTATCTTAACAGTTTGTTAGAAGCACGAGAACAAATTTTACACACAAATGAGTACGAATTAGTTCAAGATTATTATAATAGAATAGAAAAGACTGTCATACAATGTATTTGCTCTACATCGCATAAAAAACTAACCAAAACGAATACAATAATATCTAGCGAAACAGTTAAATTAATTAAACGCAGATCTGAACTACAGAAGAAAAAGAAGCTCCAGAAAGAAGAAAAAAATGAGTTGAGTATGCTATACAAACAAGTTAACAGGAAAATCAAAAAGGAGTACGAGCAACATAGATCACAAATCATTGAAAAACACTTGAAAAACTCAGGTAGCATAAAAAGAGCCAAAAAAGAACTCGAAGGGCCTAAAAAGTGGATTTCACAACTAAATGACAATGTACAGAGACCAGATGTTTTAGAAACTGCCACCACTTCTACGAAAACCTGTATAAGTCCGGCTACAATACATCATCACAGGAAACTGAAGAAAACTCTATAAGTAGAGACAACGACCCAGAGCGGCCAGAGCTTTTCGATGAAGATGAGATACTTAAATTGCTAAAGAAAATAAAGACCGGAAAAAGTCCAGGATGCGATGAAATTACGAATGACATGTTAACCGCGTCCAAGGATATACTATTAACCCCTATAACACAGCTTTTTAATAAAATATTATTACAGCAAACAGTCCCTAAGCAATGGGTAGAGTCCGATATCGTAATCCTGTATAAGAAGGGGGATCCGAAGAATATTGCAAACTATCGACCTATCAGCCTGATGTCAAGCTTCTACAAGCTTTTCGCAGTGGGCTTGCACAGCAGGATATCTCCAAAAATAGAAAGCTTTCTAACAGTGGAACAGGCGGGGTTTCGGAGAGGTTTTGGTACTGTCGATCACTTGCAAACGGTAGAGCAACTTATTGATAAGCATAGAGAGTTCCGAATCCCACTCTATATTGCCTTCATTGACTACCAGAAGGCATTTGACTCAGTAGAGCATACTTTTATATGGAAAGCTCTGGAAGAAGCACACGTTAATGAGACTTATATAAATATGCTAATACATATATACAAAAACTGCAAGAGTAGAGTCAAATTAGAAACCACAGGCAGATACATAAACATCGAAAGAGGGGTGAGACAAGGAGACCCGCTCTCCCCGACTCTATTCATTAGTGTGTTACACTTAGTCATGAAAAACCTGAATTGGGAATACAGAGGAATAAATATAGACGGAAAATACCTCACACACTTAGCTTTTGCAGACGACATAGTGCTTTTATCCAGAAGTTGGACTGAGCTGCAAGTTATGATTAGCACTCTACACGCAGCTAGTAAGAATATAGGCCTAGAAATGAATCTTACAAAAACAAAAGTAATGACAAATAATTTAGAAAAGTCTATTTTTATAGAAGATATAAAGATAGAGTATGTAAAAGAATATATATACCTAGGGAAGCAGATATCCTTCAGACCAGACAACAACACTGAAGAAGTAGAGAGGCGGGTGAAAAAAACATGGAACAAGTTTTGGAGTATGGCAAATATACTTCTGAGCACCTTGCCACTACATCTAAAAAGGAAAGTGCTGGATTCGTGTCTTCTTCCCACTCTTACCTATGGGTGTCAAACGTGGAAATACACAAACTGCATAAAACACAAAATTAGAGCATGTCAAAGAGCTATTGAAAGAAAAGTCACAAAAGTTAAATTAACGGATAAAATACGTCACACAAACATAAGAGAGAAAACTAAAGTAATCGATGCTCTCGAGCATTCATTAAGACTTAAATGGCGGTGGGCAGGCCATATCGCGAGGATGCCAGATAATAAATGGACAAAACGGGCAACCATTTGGAGGGGCCCGCGCGGCAACCGCGCAGCTGGCCGTCCACGAGCTCGCTGGGCAGACGACGTAGAGAGCGTGACGAGCAACTGGCTTACAGAGGCACAAGACCGAGAACGGTGGAAGAGGTTGGAGGAGGCCTATACCCGGAAGGGGTCCTACACTTTTGTATAAGTGGTTAAGGAATAAAAAGGCTTTTTATTTATATTTATTATTATGCAAATTTCATAGGAGTGCTATGTTACGGCAAAGCCTTCGAAGTAATTTCTCAGCATGCTTTACCATACTAAACTATTCTTTGTACTTTATGATTTAATCAAGAAATAAGAAAGTCAAACAAGAAATAAGTATTTTTCATCGATTTCAAATCTTGCGTTATTTTTGGGACACCCTCTATGTGTGATTTTGCTTTATGTTGCGTTTGATTGTTCTGATGTGTTTGTAGCTCATCTTTCGAGCCACTGTTTTCAAGGGTTGAAAAATTCTTTGTATTCTTACCAGCAGGCCTCATGCCATTCTGTAATCGTATACGATAAGCGATAAGTAATAAATATATGAGAATGACAGAAGCGAACGAAAAGTCACGTGACCATTCCCTTACATTATTATGGTCACGTGACTTATCGCTTATCGTATACGATTGAACAACACCATCTTGGCTAGGCCTTCAGGGTGCTTAGACAAGTTGCCAATCTCTAACGCTTAATCGTTAATCGTAAACGAAAGGCAGCTAATTGTCTTTGTCGCACTAATGTGCAAGAATGACAGAGAGGGAAAACTACGATACGCTACTAAGCGTTAGCGATTGGCAACTTGGCTAAGCATCCAAGGATTCTTGGTGTTCGTAATGTGGTACCTACATAATTCGTCGGCTGACAAGCAAAACTCACTATAAAAACTGTCACTACTCTTAGCAACCTCTTATATCACTATTGAATCAGAACTGAGATACGAGCTTTATTTCAAGTAGGTATTTGTTACTTAATGAGTTTTGGTTGTCAACCGACGATATATTATTTTAGTATAGGTATTTAAACTTTTCGTTTTATAAATATTTCCTCATCTACGTACAGTCGACATCAGAGATATCGAATCGGCGACGGTGCTCAAAAATATCTGAACACGCATTCTCCGCCGGCCGTGCTGTGGCCGTGTGGTGACGGCAGTAAGAATACACTTGTCACCACCCCAACTCCTCCTGCGGGTGTTGTAAGAGTCGACTAAGGGATTTGAAGTGACACTGACCACGGTCAGCCTCCGTAGCCTAGTTGGTAGTGACCCTGCCTACGAAGCTAGAGGTTCCGGGTTCGAATCCTGGCGAGGGCATTCTTTGTGTATTTATTTATCACAAATATTTGTTCCTTGGTCATGGCTGTCTATGTATTTAAGTCAAGTCAAGTCAAACTATTCTTTATTCAAGTAAGCTTAATAAGCATTTTCGAATTGTCTGACACTATCAAGAGACAAAAAAAAAATCTACTACTGGTTCTAACCCTACACCGTTCCTAAAGTATCTATCTATGTATATATTGTTTCTATCTATGTGCATATCGTCGCCTAGTACCCACATCACAAGCCTTAATTGAGCTTAGGTACCGTGGGACTAGGTTGATTTGTGTAAGATGTCCCAATATATTTATTTATTTACTGACCATGTATTTATTTAAGATTGATGATGGGCAGCAGCATCATCAGTGGACACGGCGGTCGCCAACCCGCTTGCCCAGCGTGGCGATTGTGGGTATTTGCCTCCTAATGCGTCCTTACGCTAATAGGAGAGGCCTTTGTCCAGCAGTGATTATAGGTTGATGATGATGACTCTTTCAATTTCTAATGCCATGGAAAAGGAGGGGTGTTCAGATATTTGTGAGCACTCTGACCGCTGTAATATATATGATGAAGACTATCCCTAATAAAATATTTATTTAGATGTGTTAGAAACATATACAGGGTTTTTCACAAGCCACTGAAAACTTAAGTCAAAACTTTTTTATCGCGATTTTCAGGGTTGGTACCATGGTAAAACCGTATAGCCTATATATTGGCTGTGTGGTGACGGCAGTAAAAATACATTTGTCACCACTCCAACTCTTCCCGTGGGAGTCGTAAGAGTTGACTAAGGGATTGAAGTGTGAACCATTCTTTGATAGAAGATTGATGATGGGCAGCAGCGTCATCACAGTGGACACAT
This sequence comes from Thaumatotibia leucotreta, assembly GCA_025490895.1. Lineage (NCBI taxonomy): Eukaryota > Metazoa > Arthropoda > Insecta > Lepidoptera > Tortricidae > Thaumatotibia > Thaumatotibia leucotreta. The sequence goes on from JALPQI010031359.1 coordinate 33,093, forward strand.
TACTGCCATCACCAATCCGCTTGCCCAGCGTGGCGATTATAGGCATTTACTTCCTTATGCACATGTATACATATGCATAGTTAATAGGAGAGGCCTACGTTCAGCAGTGGACTAAGATAGGCTGATGATGATGATGACTTATAAACCTATGGGGCGTCTTAGGTTTTCAGTGACTTGTCATTCACCCTGTATAAACCATTTAGTGTAGTTTATATTTGAATGCGTGATGTCGTTCTCAATGTATTTTCTGTATATTTATAGAATAAGAAATAATTATTCAATATACTTGTATACTTAAAATAAGTATATAACCTTGTTCGATAATCATGACACATTTATCTGTTAACCTTGCAGTTCTACACTCTTGTACGATTTATACATGGTGTAACATGTGAAAACCGAATAGTTATCAAAGCGCATTCTTGACTTTTTTTTAATGAACCCCAAGTCATTGTTACGAGCGGTTCAATCACTTAATTTCTTTGATTGCGCTTTTTATATTTCAATAATTGCATTGACAATATTGACTTGACATTAACAATTAAAACTGATATTTAGCTATTTTCTAATTCATCATACATGTTACGGAATGAGGACTAACATATTAGGCGTCTTCAGCCGTTAAATTTAACAACTGTCAAGCTGACTTATAAAATTATTCAAATAAATAATAGGAAATAAAAATAAAAGAGCTCCATTTTCTTCATCTTTAAGAAGACCGCTATCATATAAAATATAATTTTGATATCTTGAAAAAACTTTACTTAGCCAATTTACATTTACTAATCATTTTGCAAATTTTTGTTATTTTATTTACTAACATATCTAATTAAAGCACATACTGACAAACATTGATGAAAGTTGGTCCAGAAATGAAGATTTAACTATTATTTATACAAGTTGACTAAAAAATAAGTGCAGTTCCGTTGCCTAGCTCTGCTTCATAAAACCGCACTGGCTGCTGGAACGCACTTATTTTTTGAGCACCATGTATATCTCTGCCTCATCATCATCAGCCTATTATAGTCCACTGCTGGACGTAGGTCTCTTCTATTAACTATGCGTATGGACGCATTAGGAGATAAATGCCCATAATCGTCAAGCTGGGCAAGCGGATTGGCGATTGTAGTAATGTGTCCACTATGATGACGCTGCTGCCCATCATCAATCTTTTATCAAATAATGGTCAGTGACAGTTCAATCCCTTAGTCGACTCTAACAATACCCGCAGGAGGAGATGGGCTGGTGACAAATGTATTCTTACTGCCGTCACCACACGGCCATCTCTGCCTAGACGAGCCCAATAGGCATGATGACTGGCAAGTCAAATCAGCGTCTTTTTTCGAAAAGTCAAAACGATCACCGGAATTTTGTATGAAATACTCAAAAGTGACGTCACGTTAGAGTACTGCCAAATGACCTACTCTTTTAAGTTCTTTTCAATTTATTAAATAGAAGTTCTGTACAAAAATTACTGCAATCTACATCTTAGTCATAATTTCTTCGTGTGTTATGTCGTGCATAATGCTAAATAATTTATTTTAACTACAGTCATCATTCCTATTCTACTAAAAAGTTCACACCATTTAATCACATAATCATTCCCCAAGCGCCAAAATCGCGTGAACATAACCTATTTGTCCACAGCGCCCGCTCGCGAGTCCGTGGTCACATAGAAGTGTACATGGCGCTAGTGGGCCCCGGACACGAGGCCGAGGAGCCGCGCCCCGACGACTGGGAGATGGTGGAGCCCAGCCCGCAGCTCGGCAATGTGCAGCCGGTCAGTACATGCGTGTTTGTGTGTTTGTTTCTTTGTTGCGCCATAACTCGGCAATGGATCAACTGATTTGGAAATGCGAGGTATCGTGAGACTCCTTAAGGCATAGGGAATGTTATAGGGTGTGTAACTTGGTGTTCGGGATAAGACCTATTAAAAAAAGTCAGTACTTATGTATGTTTAGAGAGTTCATGTGTGTTTGCTTGCGAGTTTCTTTGTCTCCCCATAACTCTGAAATGGATCCACCAATTTCGAAGTGCGAGGTATCGTTAGAATCCTTATGATATCCAGAGTGTCATAGGCTACGTGTATTGATCGGTATAAAACTGTCCGCGGTCACATAGAAGTGTACATGGCGCTAGTGGGCCCCGGACACGAGGCCGAGGAGCCGCGCCCCGACGACTGGGAGATGGTGGAGCCCAGCCCGCAGCTCGGCAATGTGCAGCCGGTCAGTACATGCGTGTTTGTGTGTTTGTTTCTTTGTTGCGCCATAACTCGGTAATGGATCAACTGATTTGGAAACGCGAGGTATCATGAGACTCCTTAAGATATAAGGAATGTCATAGGCTATGTAACTTTGTGTTCGGGATAAAAAAGTCAGTAGTTATGTGTATTTAGAGAGTTCATGTGTGTTTGCTTGCGAATTTCTTTGTCACCTTATGACTCTGTAATTAATCAACCAATTTCGAAGTGCGAGGTAGAGTAGTGCGGGATAAGACCTACTTAAAAAAGTCAGTCCTTATGTGTGTTTAGAGAGTTCATGTGAGTTTGCTTGCGTGTTTCTTTGTTGCGCCACTTGCGCCGTAACTTAGCAATGGATCTACTAATTTAGAAGTGCGCGGTATTGTTAGAATCCTTATAGCATCCCGAGTGTCATTTTATGATATGTATAAGGTGTGATATGTTTGGAGAGTTCATGTGTGTTTGCTTGCGAGTTTCTTTGTCGCCCCATAACTCTACAATGGATCCACCAATTTCGAAGTGCGAGGTATCGTTAGAATCCTTATAATATCCAGAGTGTCATAGGCTACGTGTCTTGATCGGTATAAAACTGTCCGCGGTCACATAGAAGTGTACATGGCGCTAGTGGGCCCCGGACACGAGGCCGAGGAGCCGCGCCCCGACGACTGGGAGATGGTGGAGCCCAGCCCGCAGCTCGGCAATGTGCAGCCGGTCAGTACATGCGTGTTTGTGTGTTTGTTTCTTTGTTGCGCCATAACTCGGCAATGGATCAACTGATTTGGAAATGCGAGGTATCGTGAGACTCCTTAAGACATAGGGAATGTTATAGGGTGTGTAACTTGGTGTTCGGGATAAGACCTATTAAAAAACGTCAGTACTTATGTGTGTTTAGAGAGTTCATGTGTGTTTGCTTGCGAGTTTGTTTGTTGCGCTACTTGCGCCGTAACTCTGCAATGGATCCACCAATTTCTAATTGCGAGGTATTGTTAGAATCCTTGTGGCATCCCGAGTGTCATTTTATGATAGGTATAAGATATGGTATGTTTGGAGAGTTCATGTGTGTTTGCTTGCGAGTTTCTTTGTCGCCCCATAACTCTGCAATGGATCCACCAATTTCTAATTGCGAGGTATTGTTAGAATCCTTGTGGCATCCCGAGTGTCATTTTATGATAGGTATAAGGTATGGTATGTTTGGAGAGTTCATGTGTGTTTGCTTGCGAGTTTCTTTGTCGCCCCATAACTCTGCAATGGATCCACCAATTTCGAAGTGCGAGGTATCGTTAGAATCCATATGACATCCAGAGTGTCATAGGCTACGTGTCTTGATCGGTATAAAACTGTCCGTGGTCACATAGAAGTGTA